>PVKA01010998.1:0-25067 GCA_004027165.1 Ctenomys sociabilis | reverse complement strand
TGTGAAGGACTTACTTTCACTAGATGGAGGGCCATAAACTGCTGCCTTTTACCTATGTTTTAGTAAAATGTGATATTTGGTCACACTGATAGAAGTCACTTAATATAACGTGATTTTAATATCCGTTCACACAGTATCTAAGGTCCCAGGGACAATGAAAGTAGTAAATATTCCTATATGGTTTGTACCAAAGAGACAAGACTAATGATTAGAAGGCCAGAGAAGAAAAACAAGCTTTAAAATATTCTCGAGAATTTGACTGAGGGACGAGGCCTCTCTTTTGACCATTTTCACCAGAGAAACACAGACGGAAGTGATCTATCTCAGCCTCAGGTTCCATTTTTATATCCTGGCACCTTGGCAAATATGTAAGTTTAGTGAGTACAACTTTGGTTAGAGACATTGCTGGCCATTGCCAGGTGGGTTCTACAGAGAAGAAATCATGTATCTGACACAAGGTAGAAAGTTAGCCGTGGGGGTCCATCTGCCCCAAAGGGTCAGGCATCTGCTGGCACTTGGAGTTGCTTTTTAGAATTATGGAGACAAGAACACACACTGTTGAGAAGAGGGGGTGAAAAGTCCACAGGAAGAATGGCCCCATGAAGAATAGTTTTTTTAAAGCATGTAAAGGATGTGAACAGGACTGAAATAATTTTGGAGTAAGCCACGATGCACCAACGAGGACTTAGTGGATCCATGTGACTTGTCATGCAGATGGGAAAAGGCAAACAGGTCAGAAAATCCAAATAAAGGATTCTCGTGAGCAGTACAGTGATGGAGGGTGGAGAAATGAAAGCAGTAAATAGAGTTATTTCAGTTTGGGATTATACAAGAGAGGGATATGAAGCCAAAGTGTTAGCAGAAAGAAGAGAAGGGTCTGTCTTTCAGATTAGAAGGACTTAAATGTTTCATTAACCAGTTGAAAGAAGAGAAAAATTGTCGCGCGCAACCTCGCCGGCAAGGAATACACAACAACCAGCTCTTCTTTCCGCGGTTTATTCAGGACCCCTATACAATCTTCTTCCCCTTGCCTTCTAGCTAGCCTCCCGCCTCCTTGCTAGCCTCCCTGCTTCTCCGAGGGGAAGCCCGCTCATGGCTTTGAACCAGTGGGCGTCCAACCACGGAGTGCCACGTGGGCACAGCTGATAGGTCCAGGTACACGGAAGCAACGCCCTAGTCTTAGCCTTAGCCAAATGAGAAGTTGTTTGCTACGGAGAGCACTCACCCCCAGGTGGGGGTGGAAGGCGGAAGCCAGCACCATCTTTCAGGTGCGGCTATTCGCAGCTCTCTACAAAAAATGTTTGATTAGATAGTGGAGAAGAAGGGCTGGGCAAATAGCTCAGAGGATTAAAGTGCCTCCTAGCAGGATCAGGGGCCGGGGTTCGATCCTCAGGCTTGCCATGCCAGCCCCGCCCCCGGGGCACGCTGAAATGAAGATTGAGACTGGCCGTGGTGGTACCCGCCTATAATCCCAGCTCTTGGGAGGCTGAAAACAGGTGGATCACTGCAAGTCAGATCTAGTAGTTGAGGCCCTCTGCACACCCTGTAGACCCTTCCCTAGAATACAGGAGAAAAAAAAAAAGATAGTGGAGAAGAAATCTGAAAATGGAAAGACCAAAGTTCCAGAAAAGATAAAAGAGGGGCATGGCTAGAAGAGCCCAAAACAGAGCACAAAGATCAATAGCTAACCACGGAGAGAAGCCAGGGCTCTTCTCCCCTGGCAGAAAGGGCAAGGAGTATGCGGCTGTTGCCTAGGAATGAGCAGGTCCAGAGATGCAGTCAGTCAGTATGACGAGAAGGTGCTAAAGTTTGGAAAGCAGTGGCAGGGAAAAGAGGAGACAAAGCCAGGATGGCTACGTTTTGAGTCTGCGTGAATGCATTTTTGCACCTCAGAAGCAAGCTAACAGATGGGACCCTGCAGCAGGTGTCAGCCTGTACTCTCCGAGGAGATGGGAGCGTATGTTCACCCTAGCAGCAGCCCCAGTGCTACAGAGGAGGGCAGGAACGTCTGTGGAGAGCTGCCCTAGGTCACGCGCAGAGTGCTTTCAGCGCTGTGGCCTTCTGCAGTGTTAATCCGCACAGGCTGGGAACCAGCAGGTAGTGGTCAGCTGTGTGTGAGGAAGGGGTGCCAGGGAGCCCCACAAGTGAAGGCTCCTCCGGCATCAGGATGGCTGGCGGTGGTCCTCTGGTCTGCAGTGACAGAACTGAGTGACCAAATGGATCATACTGGAAAACGCTGGTTTAAGAGTAAACCAGAGGAGTGAAGCCAGCAAGGAGTTGACTCATGGACGTTAAAGAAATCACAACAAGATTCAGAAAGCAAGACAGGAGTTGGTTGGTCAGAGGGAGCGTAAGCACAGCTCATAGAATAGTGCAGTGTTCCGATGAAGCGAGACTGTGACAGGGCCTCTGAGGAACCACAGGGAAGACTCAGTGGGCCTGAGGACCTAGAGGTCCTGAGACGTCAGAACATATTCACAGGAAGGATTATTTTGATGTGTGTTTTGTTTTGTAAGGTCCTAGTCATTTCAGGAGGATGTGGCATAGACCAAGGAGAATGCAGGTACTTCCCGTTGGTGCTGGTTGTTGGGCAAGGGCAAGAGAGAAATTATAGTTTGTTTCCTTTTGGCAAAGAATGGTAGTGGTGGCTAAATGTTCGTTTTACTTATTTGTTTGTTTATTTGTTTATATTTTATTTTACAGATCTGCTTTACCTTTGGAAATGGACTTCACTTAGAGGTAAGGAACTAAGGGGATTATTTCCATCATTGGGATTAGAAGCGACGCCATTCCCATTCAGCGGCCGCAGGAGAGCGTGTATCCCTCTCTGTATCCCGTGAATGCAGCGTTGTACCGGAGAAAAGACCGTTCCCTGTGTGCGCATGCGTATGCGCCTGTGTAGTCAGACAAGATCATAAAAAGTTTTCATGAAGTTGCTAACAGTAGCTGCTCTACTGTGAAGAGCAGGCGAAGCAGAAGATTTGCCTTTGTGCATCATAGGTTTTACTGTTATCATTTGTAATGTTTTGCCACTTAATCTTTATCTTTTAAGTTAAAAAACATTCAAATATAAACCCAGAAAAATCAGTGACCTAGTGACAGCCAGTGCATATACTTCAAACATTTCAAAATCCCCATTTATGGGCAGCAACAAAATGAGTCAAATAGTAAGAAAAACCTCATATAATAAACATTTCTGATCATATGGAAAGGTCACCCGTCCTGTGATCTTCTTTGGATAAAATATATTCTTCCCTACAAAACCAAAGTGAAAATTTACAGAATTGTTTTCCCCCTCAAATTTCAGAGGGAAATGTTACACTTGACTCAGCCTGGAGAGCAGTCATCTTGGTAACTGGCAACAGACCATGTCAGTTAGACTTGCGTTTACCAAAATTTAGTCTTAAAACGTAGAGGGCTTTTGTTTTGTTTTGTGTTCTGCTTCTGTGGTAGTGGGGGTTGAACCCAGGGCCTCTCCAGTGAGGTTCATCTCCAGCCCTTTTTCTTTTTTTTATTCTGAGACAGGGTCTTGCTGAGTTGATGAATTGCTCCAGCTGGGCTCAAACTTGTGATCTTCCTGCCTCAGGCTCCCAGACTCCATGAGTTACATACAGGCTTATGCTGCCATGCCCAAATTAGTAAAAAAATTTTTTACCATCAATCATTACAGAAAAGTTAAATGTTATCTTCAGTGAGTAATAGAAAAATGTTCTGACATGGTTTGTTGTTTCTAATTTATCAATGTATAAGACCACTGAATAACCCTTCAGCATTTGAGCTCTTCACTCTGGGAAATCTTTTCTTACTGTGAAGAACAAAGCCCTCCTACTCCATGGATTTGAATACAGTCTCGTGGATGTTTGCAAAACTGGCTTGTATGTACAGTCCTCTTTGCAAATGAAGCCTGTCCAGAAGTACTAAATGTGACTTAAAAGTTGCACTGTAAGGCCTGCCAAATAGTTTAGCGGACTAAAGCTCCTGCTTCAGCAGAGCTGAGCAGCTGGAGTTTGATGCCAGCAGTTGAGACTGGATATGAGTGGCGGTGCACGCCTGTCGTCCCAGTGCTTAGGAGGCTGAAAACAGGAGGATCACTAGGAGTCCCATCTACACAGTGAGACCCTGTAGACATCACTGTTTTTAAAGGTTAGTGCATTACAGAATGTCATACTAAGTTTTATACCTCCTAATAAGTTTTTGGCCATATTTCGTTGTTGTAGGTCTTAAATGCAGGAAGTGAAAGCCAGCTGCTTCCCAGGCACTCTCACCTGGTGCGGCAGAAGCGGGCCTGGATCACAGCCCCTGTGTCTCTGCGGGAGGGAGAGGATCTGTCCAAGAAGAACCCCATCGCCAAGGTACCTTCTGGGCAGGGACAGGGCATCACGCGTGTGACTGCCGTTGTGCTCAGGAGGATTTTTATGTCCACTTTAAATTAAAGGACGATGATGTGATTACTGAAACACACATACACATTTAGGGTACAGTTGAAACTAGCAGAGCTAGTTAGTGGGAAGTGCCAACTTTAAATTCTTCACTCCTATTCCAGAAGAGGTTGCATCATTGCTAAAAATGCATATAACTTTAGGTTTTGATTCATTATGGAAGGGGGCCAGGGAGATGGCTCAGTGGAATAAGCGCTTCGCTGGCAAGCACAAGGGCCTGAGTTCAATCCCTGGTTCTACCAAAAAAAAAAGAACTCCTAAATGATTCAGTATGGAAGGAAGGAATCTGGCATTAGTTTGATCTTAGTTTAACACAGAACATTACAATAGTCAAAAGAGTGGATTAGCATTAAAAAGTAATTTGCAAAATGGAAAGAACTCGCACCTGATAGGTAGTGTGAGCAGACAGTGAATTTATGTGTATTGTCCCAGGTTAGTAGCTCCTCCTCTACTCACAAAAGTCTGTTTCAGTGATGTGCGAGTCCCAGGACTGTGTACCTCAAAGTTGGCAAGGACAGGCCTTAGCCTTGATATTTCCCCACCTACTGCTACTCTCCTTAAGTTCTACCCATTTCTATAAATGGCACTTTCACACTGTTCAGATTTCCACACAGACAGTGGCCATTACTTCAGGTTCCGTTCTGCACTACTTCCGTTTCTCTCCACTGCTGCCCACATTGTCCCAGACGTCACCTTTCCACCGCAGCAGCACTGTGTCACTGTCTTCTGCATGGTCTTTCCCAGCCCACCCCAATATCGGCCATCCCCAGAAAGGACCTAGAGCCAACTTGCAAAAACACAGCTAAATCACGCCCCCCTTCCTTAGCTCCTAATGGGGCCGCTGAGGAGCTCCCAGGTGTGGTAGGAGGAGGAGTCTGTGAAAGCCCATGGGACTCGGTAGCCTTGGCCCCCTCTCCGTCCTCAGTGCCTGTCGCTTCTGATCGCTCACACCATTGAGTCCCCAGACTGACACAGCTCAGTGCAGTCACCTTCCCTGTGCATTTGTTGTTCCCCCGCCCTGAAGCTATTCCCAACAGGCTTCTTCTGCTCAAGTGTCAGCTCCTCCTTTCGGCCTCACTATAAATCTCTCTGTCCTCTTAGCCTCCTCCTCAGATCTCCACTTGTCTGTCCCTGTCAGTGCAGGGTGCTCTGCCTGAGGCCCCAGCTGCCTCCTCAGGCTGTGCAGGTCCTGCCTGCTCGAAGCTCGTGTGTGGCAGACGCCCGGACGCCTTTGTGTCATGCAGTCTTGGTCACCTCCGTGGTGACTTCCCCTTCCCAGTCTCACCAAGGTCAGGTGTGAAGGGCTGCTCTGCTGCTGAACAGAAGACAACTTTACTTTCCTATCCATGTGCTGCTTTTATAAAAGCCATCCAAACTCCTTAAACAGGGATTCACATAATACTATGTATTCAAACTGCTGCATTTTGGTTTTGTTTTGGCATGGTTGTTTCAGATTTTTAGTGGTATAGTAAGTTTTGGCTGAACTTAACTGCTTTTAATTATATAGGCTAAGAGTATGATTTAGTAAAAGGCAAAAGATTTATATGATCTGAAGAAAAACCAGAGTATGATAATGCTATTTTTTTTTTTTTTTTTTTTTTTTTTTTTTGGTGGAACCGGGGATTGAACTCAGGTCCTTGTGCTTGCCAGGGAAGCAGGGAAGTGCTTATTCCACTGAGCCATCTCCCCGGCAAGAGTACGATTTAGATAAAAAGCCAAAGATCTTGCTAAATTTTTCCCTAGCTTTCCAAATTCCCTACCTAAAAGTAATACTGTCCATGCCTTAGCATTTTCCAAGCCTTAAGAACACATATGTGTATAGATAGATATGTATATGTACTCTTGCTTGCATACATGTGTGTGTATGAACTGCCAGCTGTCTGTACCATTTTTGTATTCAAAGTAGGAGTATATGCTCAGTGCATAAAGACATGTGATGGTCTTCCCATACTGTTTCTGTGTAAACATACAGGTCCATACAGGTACGTGTATGCAGTATACTTGGCAGGAACACGAGGCCAGCCAGGTCATTCTGCAGAATGACCACCCTGAGTTCCCTGCCACACTCAGGAGCAGGGCTGGGGACAGAGGCTGGAGGACCGACCCATCTGCCGTTCCTTGGTTGCTCAGTGATATTTGAAGGAGAAATGCAGGAACCAGTAGGGTGTCCCAGGGAAAATTTACCCATGAAGAATGAGAGACATGAATAAAATTTTTTATAGAGCATAAAGATAATTTCAGAAGACCCAGGAAATGAGCAGAACTACTACTGAGTTGCTCAATCTTTCCAAGCAGGGAAGTAGCCTATTTAAATCCTTATGTGGAAAATGTCTTAGCACACCGTTGCAGAGACAATATCAGAACCTCCAACACAATGTAAGGGAAATACTCTTAACTCTCTGTAAGAGAGTCTTATATGCTGAGTTCCTGTCCTCTAAAAATCAAAAAGAGTTTTAACAACTGAGGTTAAGAGTAAGAAGATATATTGAGTGGATAGAAAGAGGATTGTCACAATAACAGGAAGGGGCCCAAATGGGTTGCCCCAGAACCCTACTTTGTGAGTATAATGTGAGTTACTGCTATGAAGAACCAATAGAATACAAACATAGTTGCTTAAGTAATGGTGATCCAGTGGGGAAGACGAGTCACACACCAAGGGTTGTGGAAAGAACAGAGACTTTCTAGGAAATGTTGGACCTGGAGTTCTAGGTCACCCCCACAGCCATCTGTTAGGCTCATTAGGTGTTCGGTGTTTGTTTGTCTGGTGTTTGTCCTCCAGGGAGTATACAGCCCCGGTCATTTCATCTTTATGTTGGAAGCTGGTCTCCAACAGTTGTGATGTGAGAGGTTGAATAGCTGACTCAGAATCTCACCCCAGGACAAGAACCTAGGTTCCAGGGCTCTAGCACACATATTGTTCCACATCCCTTCTACCAGCATTGTGACAGCTTCCTAAGGGAATGTCCATTAAAAATATTCACACATCAATTATAAAAAACTTAACCCAATTGTCTGTTGTTTCTTTTTTATGTTAGATACATTCTGATATTGCAGAAGAAAGAGGAATAAAAGTTACATACAGATACACTGGAAAAGGGATTACAGAGCCTCCTTTTGGAATATTTGTCTTTAATAAAGACACTGGAGAATTGAATGTTACCAGCATTCTAGATCGGGAAGAAATACCGTTTTATGTGGTAAGAACACTTTTACATTTATTTGCCATTTTTCCTTAGTAATGGCTATGATTCTTTGTCCAATAGCAGTTCAGTTATTTTAGCTTCAAACAAATCTCATTTATTGTCTGTGTCACGATTTCAGCTAACGGCATATGCTATGGATTCCAGAGGAAACAACCTAGAGAAGCCACTAGAGCTGCGCATCAGGGTTCTCGATGTCAATGACAATGAGCCCGTGTTCACTGAGGAAGTCTTCGTTGGGTCTGTTGAAGAGCTGAGTACAGCACGTAAGAGTCTTGTCTTTTTATGAATGAATAACCAAGGTCATCTTATCCCCACTGTGTAAATCCCATTTGTCCTGCAGAGTATTAACTTGCAGGACAAATGACAGTGGCCCTGTTGCTGTAGAGTCACAACTGCTTTCCTCATCATAGCATGAGGGATGTGGCTCAGTGGCACAGCGTCTGCCTGGGAAATATGAGGTCCTGAATTCAATTCCTGGTACCCACCCCCCTCTAGAAAAAAAAAAATTGATTCAGAAAAAGGATGTCGAGTCCGCTTTCCTCATCGTAAGCTCAGATGACTTTAAAGATCATCTTTCTACCCCACAGAAAAGATAGTGCATTGGTGGGACAGGTGGGCCTCCATAGCAACTGCCCCGTGGGAGATAGGCTGTGGAAATAGGCAGCTGTGGCTGTGTGCCGACCGAGCTGCATGTCCTGACAGGTGGCTGGCTGGCCCTTGGTCCCTGGGCATAGCTACTGGCCTTACATAACTTCCACTATCCCCTGTTGTTATTCAGTGCATTGCTCTTTGTAGGGCTTGAAGTAGAGATTTCTTTTTAATCAGTATAAAAAGTTAACTGTATGTCTCCTGATTTCTCTGTAATTGTAATGAACTTCTAGCTGGCCAAATAGCCCAGCAGATTAAAGTACATGCTTGGGCAGAGTGCAGCAGCTGGGGTTCCATCCCCCACCTGGCTTGCTGGCCCCGCCCAGGGGACACGCTGAGATACAGTTGAGCCTGGGTGTGGTGGCAGATGCCTGCAATCCCAGCGGTTGGCAGGCTGAATACAGGTAGATTACCAGTCCAATCTACTCATAGTGAGACCCTTTAGACCCTGTACTGATATTAAAGAAAAAACATTTAAAAAGGGCCGACCAAATAGCTCAGCAGATTAAAGCGCCCGCTTGGGTAGATGCAGGGGCCAGGGGTTTGATCCCCCGGCCTGCTGTGGCCATCCCACACCCCAGGCACACTGAGGCAGTGATTGAGACTGGGCATGGTGGCACATGTCTGTAATTCCAGCCCTTGGGAGACTGCAAACAGGAGAATCACTACAAGTCTGATCTCCATAGTGAGATCCAGAACACCCTGTAGACCCTGCCGTAAACACAGGAAGGAAAAAAAAAAAAAACAAAAAACTATCAATTTTAATGAACATCGGGGCTGGGCATTGACGAGGTTCCTGCAGCAGTTTTTCAGAACTTCCTCCTAATCTCAGCCTTGCCCCGTCTTCCACATGCATTGCCTCATGCGGTAGTGTTTTGTTTGTTTGTTTGTTTTTGCGGAACCAGGGATGAACTCAGGCCCTTGCACTTGCCAGGCAAGTGCTTAATTCTACTGAGCCATCTTGCTGCCCCCCCCCGTAGTGCTTTGATCATGGTAAAATAGTGCGTAATTTTGTTAAATACCCAAAACCTGTTGAGAACTGGTGAAATTATAAATCAAATAATAACCTACATAAATGTACCTAACTCAGACCCCTCTTTTCCTCGTGCCAGATACACTTGTGATGAAAATCACTGCAGAGGACGCAGATGAGCCCAACACTATGAATTCTAAAATCTCCTACAGAATTGTATCTCAGGAGCCTGTGTATCCTCCAGTGTTCCATCTAAATAAAGATACAGGAGAGATTTATACAACCAGTATTGCCTTGGACAGAGAAGTAAATTAATGTTCTATGTTACCTATCTTTTACACTCCTTACTATCCTCTCTAGTTCTTTCTCTATGACTCCTTTTTTAAAAAGTAGATCAATTGATTGAGTACAGAGTCCTGCTATGTAGCTTCGACCCATAGTGATCCTCCTGCCTCAGCCTCCCCAGAGCTGGGATTATAGGCATTTGCTACCACATCCGGTTTCAGTGGTTGGCATGGAATGCGGTAGTGGAGATCGAACCCAGGTCCTTGAGCGCACAGGCACTCTTGAACCGCCGGGCTATTTCCTTGGCCTTCTGTTATTCTTTCCTACATGTCTTTTGTTTTATATTCCTCATCGCTAGTATAAGAATTGTCCTCCTTTAATAAGGGTGTGGGGCTGGGGATGTGGCTCAGTGGCACAGCGTCTGCCTGGCAAGTATGAGGTCCTGAATTCAATTCCTGATACCCACCCCCTCCAGAAAAAAAAAATTGATTCAGAAAAAGGATGTCATGTCCACTATGGTAGCAGCTAGTGATGTGAGCATGTTTGAAGTAAGATGTGCTGTGTGCACACTGAGCTGTTTAAAAAATCCACTCAATTAGAAGAGAACAGTGTATCATCTTCATTGTACACTGGTTATCTGTTGAGATGATAATATTGTATATTGTGCATTAAATAAAATATACTTGTTTAATTTTTTTTTTTCGCTTTTTAGAGGGTCACTATTAAAAACTTTTAAATTACATAAAGACAGCACCACTCTTGTCCTTCTCCAAGAGGCCTGAAGCCTCATTCCTCTCTGTGGAGACATCAGGAGTCTCTTCCACTGCCAATGCGTAGACAGGGAACAGGGTGGTAGCATTGGTGGTGGTGAGAGGGGTCAAGGTTGGGGACAGGTGACAGGGTTCTAATTCAGGTGTCAAAACTCTCATAGAGGAAAATATTGTTTTAAAACCTATAATTTAAAAAAAAAAATAGGTGGGTTTCCTGGAAAGATTGTTCTCCCAAACATTTCACTTTTTTAGTTCTAATTCAAAATTTTATAATAAAATGAGTGATAGAAGATGTTTTAAATGCTACATGCATGAGTGTGCAAGAATAAAATGTTGTGGGATGCAGGGCTGTCTGTCATGAGGTACAAATCGTTACTCATGTGCATTGTGGCACACTTGGAAAATTCACTCTGCTCCGATGGGAAGGATTGCGGCCAGCATTGCTGTTGGAGTTTCATAAAGGTTAAAAATATGGTCTATTACTCCATGGCTTTTCACATAAAGTTAAAATGAGAAAAGATTCCTGTGAGTCAGCGGTGGGATTTTTTTAACAAGGCTCTCCGAAGTACAGGAAGTTTACCCTGTAACAGCAGCTGTCACTGTCTCTGCATTTACCACATCGCAGGTGTCATCCTAAGCCCCTTACCTAGATTAACTCACATAATCCACATAGAGGCTCTGTGAGCAAATCCAGTTGTTATCTCCACCTTACATGTAACACTGAAGGGATTACGTGTGTGTCCAGCATGACTAGTGAGATTGCAAGCTGTCAGGATTGAGCCAGGCAGCCAGCCCCAGGCCCCAGCCAGCCTCTGGGCTAAGACCCTGCCACATCCATGCTCCACACACCTTGAAGAGTCACTCTTAGTCGCCTTGAACAGAGCTGTAGTACAGGGACCACGGAGAAGAAGGGCACACTTTAGAGTGAGCACTGTTGCGTGACAGCCCACGGACAGGCGTTCTGGAGGACCCCTCATTCCCCAGGAGCCCTGACTGGGGAGTCTGGACTCCTTGCCTTCACTGGCCCAAATTTCTTAAGACCAGGCTTTTCTGGCTTAGCATTTAGCTGAGAACAAAATGTGAGGCAGAAAAAACAAATTCCTACTGTCTTGCCGTTGCATCCAACGTAAACAACCCGCATTTTGAGTGGCGCCCCTTACTGCAGATGATTCTAAAGAGTGTCATCTGAGAATAGCACCAGTGACGAATTTAAGAGCTTGTCAGTGGCTCCTTGAGCTGCTTCTACCCTTCTGCAAAGCTGAGATTGAAAATAAATTGCATCTTTATACCTAAAACAGTAGGTTGTGGAGGGTATTTATGAATAAACTATATTCTGGTCCATTTTCTAATATTAAGGCAGATTAAAATCAGAAAGACAGCTTTGGGAAAGATTTGTTCTCACCCCAATGGGGTTTTCCGTTGCTCTGCAGGAACACAGCAGCTATTCTTTGACAGTGGAAGCAAGAGATGGTGACGGACAAGTAACAGACAAGCCAGTGCACCAAGCTCAAGTTCAGATTCGCATCCTGGACGTCAATGACAACATACCTGTACTGGCAAGTGAAATGGTAACTTACTTTCATGGTAACTGTATCTACTTACTCATACTTGAAATTCCTATTGCATTAACATTTTTTAAAACTCATATGTTCATATTTTGCAGTATGAAGGGACTGTGGAAGAAAATCAAGTCAATGTGGAAGTTATGCGCATAAAAGTGGCGGACGCCGACGAGGTTGGCTCTGATAATTGGTTGGCCAATTTCACGTTTGCATCAGGAAACGAAGGGGGGTATTTCCACATAGAAACTGATGCTCAAACTAATGAAGGGATTGTGACCCTCGTTAAGGTAAGTCTTGACTGCTCAAGGTAGGTGTGATGGGTTGCTGCCAGAGAAAAGCTAAGAGATTTTTGAGCAGAAATACAAATGTTTTCCATGCACAGCCAGGACTCTCGTTGTTTGAAATATAAGCCGTTTGGTTAGTACATGAGCACACTAGGTTAAACGTAGATCCTGGAACTCTGACCCTAGCCAGCCGACGTGGTACCAGCAACCTTGCTTAGCGCACTTCTGGTCTTGTTTGCTGCGCATACCCCGCTACGACCTTGCCATGACCTTGTTCTCTGTTGAGTGTCCTTCACTTACCGGTGCTTATGTGTCTGCATAACACTAAAGCTAAACCCTGCTAATAACACTAAAAATCAAAGATGTGGTAGGTTGATGTTTAAAGGTGCATAAGAAAAATGACCTACCAAAGCTTTATGCCAAAAATACATATTCCTGAGCCCTGTCATCAGAAAGTCTAACTAGGTTTGACTCAAGATCTTCCCTCTAGACAAAAATCCACCTCTGATTCTAATATAAATGGTGTGAGGGCTGTGTTTTAGAAACAGTAATCTCATATGTCATTGAAGCGATGAAGAAAAAATCAAATTAAATCATATTAAGTGTACAGTTCTTACACATTTAGATCTTGTAACTCCTATAGAACTTTTCAAACAAATATTACAAGGCCTTACCAAATTTAAAACTAAAATGCAAAACAGCTTTCAAAATACTATCTCTTTAAATTATACACACAAAAAATTGGTTCTAGAAATTATCAAACTTTTACACACTTAATTTATGAAAGTCTAGGTAAAGTCTAACAGTGTGAAACAATGTGTAGCAGAAAAGGAAATAATTATCTTGAAGTTTTGTAGTACTAATTTTGAGCATCACATATTCCTTGGCTACTACATTCTCTTAAACTACTTTGAGGAAAGTGAATAATTTTACACATTTTATGATTATTAAAAAATGGATAATGTCGTTAGAGACAAAATAATCCATCTGCTTACGTGAAAATAAGCATAATTTTTAATCATTGGTTTAAGGAAAACTGTGTTTGAGATACAAATGCCTGTAACATGCAGGAGAACAAACAGTCATGCACTGATGACTGTTCGGGTGCTGAGAGCAGTTTTCAGTCAACTGTGATAAGACACAGAAAAAGAAACAGTTATCTCTGTCAAGAGAAGCACGGATGAAAAATAGGAGAATTAGCATTATAGTGCACACAGCAGATGTAAAGCACATCTAGGTTATGTAAGGAGGTGCTTCCAAATTTTAAGGGCAGTGCTCAGATAGCATTGAAAAGAAGTTAGAGAAGATACAGAAATAGTAGATATGATGAATGACCAGTGCCATTTGTCACTAGAGAAAGTATAATATAAAAGTGTAGAAACTAAGATGGGGCCAAGGAGATAAATCAGTGGAATAAGAGCTTGCCTGGCAAGTACAAGGTCCTGAGTTCAATCCCTGGTACCACCAGCCCCCCCTGCAAAAAAAAATTATTAAGATAGCTAAAATCAGTGTCTTAGTTTGTTTGGGGCTGCTTGTAATAAAATATCATCGACGGTGTACCCCATAAACAACAAAAATGTATTTCTTACAGCTCTTGAGGCCTGGAAGTTAGAGACCTAAGCAGACCCAGTGAGAGCCATCTGCTGGCTTACATTCAGTGGCTTCTGCTGTATTTTCACACAGTATATGATGCTGCTGGGGTCCAGAGGCTGCTTTTGAAGAGTATCAGTTCCATTCCTGAGTGCTAACACCTCCCAGCAGCTGCTTCTCAAGATCATCACTTTGGGGGTTGAGAGTTCAGCATGCAAATTTTATAGGAATACGAGCATTCAGTCCATCACAGCCAAAGAGAGTGACACCACCAAGTATTGGCAAGAGTATAAAGAAACTGGGAACTTTCTGTATGGCTGTGGAAATGAAAAATGACATAGCCAGTTTGGAAGATTTTTTTTTTAATTTAAATGTAATGCAGTTACCCTATGATCCAGCAATTTTATTCATAAGTATTCACCCCCCAAAACAAGTTTATATGAAGACTTACAACAAATGTGCATAGCTGCATTATTTATAATAGTCAAATTCTGCTAACATGGACCAAGTTATGAAGCATTTATGCTATATGGAAGAAGCCTGATATAAAATTCTATGTATAGGGTTGCATGTATGGAAAAATTCTAGAAAACACACACAGTGGAGATAGAAAGCAGAGCAGCTGTTGTCTAGGACCAGGCCTGTAAGGGAGGTGGACCACAGATTTGCATGGAGGAATGTTTTGGAATGATGGATGTATTCTAAACTGGACTGTGGTGGGGATTGCAAATACCGGAAATCGTCACACTGTAGACATAAAATGGGTAGATTTTATTGTGCCTAAACTGTATCTCAGTGAAGTTCTCAATAAGATAGAGGAGGTGAACAGAGGTTATAAAATACGTTAACAGGGACAGTGAGTCACCACAAGAGAAATATCCATTGCTTCATCTACAGATTACCAAATTTAATGCTATTCTTTCTAATACTATTGAAAAATAGCAAAAATGGAGATAGTAAAACTGTTAGTAGAATTATTAAAAAAAAAAAGACATTGTTTGTCCTCATCTAGTGTTCTGGATACTGAAATATTTTCCTTCTCTTCGGGGCGTTGTGGTCATTTATGACAAGCACTATGAAACAGTGTTTGTGGCCCCAGAGCCCAGCTCACCTTTCCCCACGGTCTTTGCCTGTGAGCGCCGTGATTTCCGGCTGGAAGGCGTTAGTCCTCGGCCGGTTGGTGGCACCAAGGCAGGTGTGCCAGCTGCAGAAACAGCTGAAAAGCGCTTTCGCCAAGGTCTTACAGTCACAAAGAGCTTAATTTCTCTAACTACTCTGTCATGCCCTGGTCCCAACACTACATCTAAAAGCAGGCAGAAGAAATGCTTGTTGATTCAGAACCCTACGTAAAGAAAAGCAAAATCCATGATAAATCGTCTAAGACAAATGCATAGCTTTGCTACAGTTCATGTGAACACATGTAATGTGTTTAGTCTTATGTTGAAGAAACAAGCAAAAATGATTCATCTAGCTAAATGGTCAGGAACATTGGAAATATGGAGCAATAGAAGCACAGGGCCAAATACTGAATTTAGGCTAGGTAATCATTTCACTAATAGGATACAGGTCAACAGAGGAAAAGAAATTGTATAAAAATGTTCAGATCAATATTTTATTTAAAACTTGCAAATATCCAAATGGCTGGCAACAGAATGGCTAAGTAAATTAATTAGATATAAATATAAAGCATTTCTAATACTATAGAAATGCTTATAAAAGAAAGTGGAAACATCGAAGCCAAGATATGTGGACAGTGGTAACTGGCTTGTATCATATAAGCATGATCAATACCACAGTTCACAGAACTATTTGAAAAGAACCTAATCTCTTTTATTTATTTATTTATTTTTTATTGGTGGAACCAGGGGTTGAACTCAGGCCTTTGCGTTTGCCAGGGAAGCACCCCTCTAATCTCTTTTAGAGCTCACAATAAAACAGATTTTAATAAATGACTGCTACAAAAGGAAGAACCAGGTGTTTTGTTTAAATATATTTGAATGTGCCTAGTTTTTTTTTTTTTTTTTCACTACCAAAATTCTCAGTTTTTGAATATGTTAATAAGCAGTGTAAATCCCCTTTGGGGTACAGAGGTAGCAGTGCAAATCCATGGGCCACATTTTAAGGAGTACTAATTTCATGTCTATTAATGTTCCCATTGCACCATGGTGTGTTAAGACAAAAATGTATACTTTTGAAAATAATTTTGACCTTGAGAAAAATAAATTAGGAATCTCTATAGGCATCTTTAACAAGTATGAATATCCAAATTATTGGTAGAGCATTTTAAAATCCTTGGTGTCCATGAGAGTTGGAATATCTATGCATCAAATTATTGTATTTAACATTAAAAATGTGTGTGTGAGCCGGGTGTGGTGGCGCATTCCTGTAATCCCAGCACTAGGGAGGCTGAGGCAGGAGGATTGTTGTGAGTTTGAGACCAGCCTGAGCTACAAAGTGAGCTTAAGGCCAGCCTGAACTGCATAGTGAGACCCTGTCTCAAAAAGACAAAAAAAAAAAAAAAAAATGTGTGTGTGTGTGTGTGTGCGTGCACTCATTCTATGTCCTAGTTATTTTCTGATAAAAGACTTCTCTTTCATTATTCTTTCTAGGAAGTAGATTATGAAACAATGAAGAATCTTGACTTCAGTATTATTGTCACTAATAAAGCGGCTTTTCACAAATCCATTAGGAATAAGTATAAGCCTACCCCCATTCCTATCAAAGTAAAGGTGAAAAATGTGAAAGAAGGCATTAATTTCAAAAGCAACACAATTTCAGCCCGAGCTAGTGAAGGAATGGATATATCAAGCCAAAGCCAGCCAATTGGAAAATTTCAAGTTATTGATGAAGACACTGGACAACCTGCTCAAGTAAAGTAAGAAAATGTTATGAATGTATTTCCTCATTATAAATTACTTTAAATGCATATTTTCAGAGCTGATAATGAAATTTAAGCACCTTATTTCTTCACATGCCAACATTTTAGTTCCACAGAGGTCTGTAGGTTAAATTTCCCAAAATTATGACTGAAAATGCAAGATGAAAAGATATTTTCTAGAGCCTTCTTCCTTCAACAGCCTGTATTGGGGATGAGGCTGGGTTCCTTACCACAGAAACAGCTGTAGCCACAGTGGGCTGAAGAGCGATAGAGGGAAAGTTCTGAGGAAAAAGGAAATAAACTTTATAAACATCTGTCTTGCTTCTCAAGAATAGTAGAAGCTGTGCATGGGGTGCACGCCTGTGACCCTAGCACTCAGGAGGCGAAGGCAGGAGGATCATTGTGCGTTCAGGACCAGTGTAGGCTACAAAGTGAGCTCAAGGCCAGCCTGAACTACATAATGAGACCCTGACTCAAAAAGAAAAAAAAAAAAAAAAAAGAGTACTAGAAAGAAAAAAAGCAGATAAGATTTGCCACAAATGCTTTACGTAAGCTTAGTTAAAAAACAGTAGTTGCTTTGTGTAATTTACTATGGGAAAGCAAATTCTAGTCACAAAACTTAGAACTGCTCTTCATTTTTAAATCGTGCATTTTGATTCAAGAATTCAGGATGACTAGATAATAGATATAAATATAAATACGTAGATTTTTTTTTTTGTACTAGGAAGTGAACTCATGACCTTGTACTTGCCAAGCAGGTGCTATGCACTTAACTATGTCCCAGGCTATATTTTTCTCAATCATGGCAACCTTTACTACACTTTTCAGAAATGTAAGAAAGGCCACCGCTGTGCCAGAAGGGGCTGGGTTGTTTCCTGTGTGCATTCTATACAGACCCCTCCAATTTGCATATGTTTAAGTTTTCAAAGTAAACTTAGCTCTGAGAGCTAGACCATGGAAAGATTGCTCTCCACACAATTATTTATGGAGTTACAGTTACTGGACTTGAATTTGAGGGAGTCCTACTTCCTGCCCACCCAGTTGTGGTGGCTTTCTGCTCCGTGCTGGTGCTACTTGGTTGTTTGTCCTTATGCCTGTGCCCGTGTGTGCCACCACTCATAAATCATCACTATTAAAAGCATGGACAACTGTGGCAAAAATAAGGAGAAAATTCCTTAACAATCTCTCTTTTTTGTGAACCTCCTTTAAATGGAATTCATAAGCCATACCACCAAGTAATTCAGTTTCTTTTTCTGAAATAAAAGAGCAAACATCTCCCACTGTTTTCCACAGTGTTTAGTAGCCATCTTTTGCCCACCGTCCCTACCGGGGAACCGGCATTCTTGGACTAGGTGGTTTAGTGTTGTCTTTTTTGGTTTTATTTTGTATTCAATCTCATTAAAAACATCTTAGGGCTCTTGGTAAGCTATGGTAGGGTGTAATGTCCTACAGAATGAACTGTCATAGGTTTTGTATGTTTCTTAGTCCACCAGTGTTTGCTGTCCATAATGATTCCGTTCATCGTGCAGAGTTGGTGCTCTGTACCCAATAAGGCTGCCCGGGCAGTTCCGCAGAGCCAAGGGTTTGCTGTGAAGTTCTGTGCAAGGCTTTCTCTCGCTGTCCACTAAAAAGTTCGTACCTTCTACTGACTCATCTCCTGACAATATTGTGGCTGTTAAAAATTCTGTTTCCTACCGATGTTTAACTTGTGACTTCTATTTTTATTAGGAACTGTGAATATATAAAAAATATGTGTTCTTGCTGGAAAAATGACAAAACTTGCCTGCTTCTTTGGCACACATTTATAGGCCCTTAGAATAAAAGAAAAATGCTGGTGACGTTTTGGGGGAAAAGGAATCCTTCTCCATTATTGGGGAGAGTGTAAAGTAGCCCAGCCACTGTGGAAATCAGTCTGAAAGTCCCTCAAAACAGTACAAACAGAAATCTTATCTGACCCAGCTATTCCTTGTATAGGTACCATCCCTAAAGAATTAGAGATATCGTATACAAGATTCACACATACCATGTTTCCAGCAGCACAATTCGTAATACAGTAGCTAAATCCTGGAAGCAGCCCACAGGACTACCAGCAGATAAACAGATAAAGTGCCCGTGGTACATAAACACAGCAGAGGACTACTGGGCCTTAAAGATGGATAAATCTGAGCCACCTGTAGGAAGGTGAATGTACCTTGACGCTGTAAGACCAAGTGAAATAAGTCAGACACGGAAGGCTAAGTATTACTTCTCTTATATGAAAGACCCAAAATACAAATAATTTCAAGTTCAAAATGAAAAAACAGATGATAGGAAATAGGGAGATAGACTCTGTGAAGATAGGAAAAGTATTTAAGGGCTGAAAGGGACGGGAGAGAGAAGAGGAAGGAGAAATGATTAATATAAGTGTATGTACCCATTCCCCAGGGTAAATGTAATTACCATCCCCACATGTGCTAATAAAAAGAGAAACCTTGAGAAAACAAAAACTAATGAAAAATCTTAAAAATCAGTTCAAATGCATTATTTTACATAAGGAATGGGAGGCATAGCTAAATTAAATCATCTCCCCGTAGTCACTTAATTTGCAGTTGCTGTATTGCAATCTTAATAAAGACAAAAAAAATCATTTTCTTGCCTATGTCGTAATTTTCTATTTTACCGATTATTCATTGTTATCAGCTGTTTATGGATATTTGGCACCATGTGTGATCTGAATGCTGAATAGAAAATAGTTAGAAAATCCCTGAATTTAGGCCACACAAGCCTTTTCCTTGTCAAGTATGGGCCTTATTAGTAAGTTGCCTTTCTTGTCATATGTATGTGGGAGACTGAATGTAAATTCCAGCTTTAAAAGTCCCGGCATGAAATTCAGAAGTACTTAAGAAAATCCAAATCTATTTGCCAGCAGAAATACTAAGAGGCATGAAAATTTCGTTCCTGTGTATAATTGGATTTTTTTAAATAGCACCATAGAAGTATCGCTGTAAGTAAGCTACCATTCTTGAGAACTAAATAGCCACTTAATAGAAAATAAATGATCAGTTTGATTGCAAGAGCCAAGGGACTCATATATTTGCCTTATATACATGTTTTATTTGTTAAACTCAGTACTAATTACATGCTTTTTTGAAAATACAATAAATGGACATTCTCCCTGCTTTCCTGAAGCCAGATCTTGTCACGAGAGGTCTCACGGCTTTGAGGGAAGAAACCCAGAAGTCGTCTTTTCAGCATGTGTTCACACCTAACAAATTCTGCCTGACAGTCACTGTCCCTATCAACCAGCAACAAATTGTTGTAGACATTCCCATTGAAGGCAACTAATGATTTTACGTATGGATATTTTAACATATTGACAACATTGAAAATCTAAATATGTTTTCCAGTAAACTGTGTGATTTAAGAATACCAAGGGCTGGTCAAATAGCTCAACAGATTAAAGCACCTGCTTAGGCAAACGCAGGGGCCAAGGTTTTGATCTGCAGCCTACCTTACCAGCCCTGCCCATGGGACACACTGAGACAGCAAATGAGAGTGGGCATGGTGGCCTGCATCTCTAATCCCAGCATTTGGGAAGCTGAAAAGCAAGAGGATCACTATAAGTCCGATCTGTGTAGTGAGACCCTCTAGACCTTGTACTAAATACATTTAAAAAAAAGAAAAAGAATACTTCTCTACCTGTCTTATTGTATAAGGAAGTTATTCTCCAAAGATATACCCCAGATGTAAGGGACACCAGATGAAAAGCTATAGGACCTAGCGCAGAGCATTTATAAATTTCTTGAGTTTGTGGGTGAAGGGCAACCACCCTTGGCTTTGTGCCTTGGGTCTATCACAGTGAGGATGTTTCCAAGGTGGTGTGATACACGTTCAGTGGGAGGAGTTTTGGTGTAGTTGAAGGAAGTGAAAACATTCCGAACAAAGTCTATAAATTCCAACATTTACGATGCAACAAAAATTATGTTTGAGAGATTCTGAATTTATCCAGAATGAAAACCTGACTTAATGTTTGTTTTATAACAGGTATATAAAGTTGGAAGACAGAGACAATTGGGTCTCTGTGGATTCAGTCACGTCAGAAATTAAACTTGTGAAAGTTCCTGATTTTGAATCGAGATATGTCCAAAATGGTACATACACTGTAAAAGTTTTGGCTGTATCACAAGGTAAGCTATTAATATATTTTTTATTCATTACATGTACTTAGATTTTATCTTCTAGCATCAGAAACTTTTGTTCTAAAAATAGTCAAATCTCTGCAGCAGACTACTTCCTTTTTTTTTTTTTAGAACAATAAACACCTTTATTACATGAATAGTTAAACCAGCAGTGAAGGTTTATTTGCCTTTCCAGGCCTTGATTTTCCTCAGGTAGAACTCCAGCTCTTTTTTTTTTTTTTTTTTTTTTTTTTTTTTTTTTTTTTTTTGTCTCTTTTTTGAGACAGGGTCTCACTATGCAGTTCAGGGTGGCCTTAAGCTCACTTTGTAGCTCAGGCTGGTCTCGAACTCACAACAATCCTCCTGTCTCAGCCTTCCGAGTGCTGGGATTACAGGCATGCGCCACCACGCCCGGCAGAACTCCAGCTCTTCGCCCTCTAGCACATAGACATGTACTCGGGCACACTGGCCTGGTCTTGATGCAGTGCAGGCAGGAAGCCTGCCCTGCTGCAGCTGCTCTTCCAGAAGACTGCTGAGTTTGGCGTTCTTTTTCCTTCCATCTACTTCTTTTGAATTTTCTTTGGTCATTTTTTGTTTAAAATCTCCTCCTCCTTAGGAGTCAGCTTGGCCCCCTTCTTTCTGGCTCGGGCAGCGCATAGTGGGATGCGGACCGTTGTCAGTACGGCGTGCTGTCGGTGAGCACAACGCAGTCCTTCACCAGGGTCTTGGTGCGGACCAGCTCGTTACTGGATGCATTGTAAACAACATCAGTGATCCTTGTTTTTCAAGTACAACACTCAGAGCCCCAGGGGAAGCTTCCCACTTCTAGCCGCAGGGCTCGGTACTTCTCGATGCCTCCTCAAACTCGGACTGTGTGTATGCGGCGGGCGCCAATCTTAGTATTGGCAGCAGGGCGCCCCAACTCATACTTCATAGGGCTTTCTTTTGCCCCCAGTCTTACAGAGCTTGTTCCAATTGTCCTGAGAGATGCCCATTGCTCAGTGCCAGCTGGAAAAAGCTCCAGTGGACTACTTCCATATCCTGTTGCTTAAAATACATGGGACATACAGAGGATAAGAAGTGTCCAAAGTGTTATCTCAGACACTTTTCATGCCACGGTGCAAGAGAATTCACATTATCTTGTTGTTCATAGTATGGTCAGAGTGAACATCGGTTTTTATTCTTTCTTTTAAGATCATCCTACCAAAACCATCACTGGCACCGTCCTCATCACAGTTGAAGACATCAATGACAACTGTCCCACACTGGTGAACCCCGTGCAGAGTGTCTGTGAAGATGCCCCATATGTGAATGTTTCAGCAGAGGACCTCGATGGATACCCCAACAATTGGCCTTTCAGCTTCTCGATCGTGGATTCACCACCTGGGATGGCAGAAAAATGGAAAATAATCCGCCAAGAAAGTAAGCAATAGTACATGCCTGTAATCACAGCACTTGGGAGGATGAGGCCAGTGGATTGTTGTGAGTTCAACACCGACCTGGGCTGCAAAGTGAGTGCAAGGCCAATGTGAATTGCATAGTGAGAACATGCCTCAAACAGGCAAAAAAAAAAAAAAGAAAGGAAACTAATCAAAAATCATTGTACTTCATTCAAATCATTTATAAATATTAAGCATGGTAATTATCTAAAATCTTTATTAATACAGGTTGTGCTTCTTACAAATTTATTTCTAGTAGTTTTTTAATAATTATTATAAAAGGTAGTTCAGAACCCACGGGCATAGTGCCTAAATATCATCTACATTCCTGCGGGAAGAGAAAAATAACCTAAAATGCCTTCAGGGTCGCTCTTGTCTCGTAAGCTGAGGTTGAGCAAACCTTGCTAGGTGCAGCAGCAATAGTAGGCACTGTCTAAAACTTGAGGTATACTAACAGTGTTCCATTTAAAATAGTAATTTTGAACACCTACTATGTGCATCAAGCACTCTTTATGCATTATCTTACTTAATCCTCACCCCATAACATTATTCCCTATTCACAGGGGAGAAAAACCTTAGCTCAACAAGAGTTAAGTAATCATCTGTTCAAAGTTTCAAAGTCAATATGTGATGGACCGTGTGACAGGCTTCTGTCTGACACCCCACACGCCAGTGGCCATGGCTGCATCCATATGTCCCTGTCTTGGAAATGTCCCATTTGTTGGTGTGAGCCTGTGCGACCTTTAGGATGGTCGTGAAGATGGAAATCTCTCTCCAGAAGACTTATTTTAAAAAGTCCCTGGTTACTTCAGAAAAGTTTCAAACACAGTCCTTAAGCTTTCTTTATAGATTTAATGTTGGATTTACATCTGACCAGTGTTTTCAATCATTTTAAGTGCTTTGAATAATGTTTGGCCAAATTTACAAGTTAAATACCTTCTACATTTTAAGCTACATTATGAATATAGGACATTTGGTTTCAATTTCTTTAAATATTTCAATGATCTGAATTGACACATAAATCCTCCCTATGTTTCTGATACTCTAAAATTCCAATAAATTAACTGAACATGGAGGAACATCCCTGTAATCACAACAGTCAGGAGGTAGAGATTAAAGGATTGTGACAGGTTCAAGGTCAGCCTACACTACTTAGTGAGACGCTGTCTAAATAAATACATAAATACAATCTTCCAATAAATTGAACTGGGTAAGTGTGTTGATCCTAGAATTGTCTTCAGCCTTAATACTGAACAAAACAGTGACATTTCAGTCTAGAACCATACACCTATGTCAGTCACACAACCATACATTTTCAATTGAAGTTACATAGCTGACATGTTAATGAGGCTGCTTTTCCTGGATATTTTATTAGTAAAACAAATGTTAATAAATTTCTGAGAACACAAAAATATTTTGAAAGTATGCCTGACTTGGTTGAAGTATTCTTTTATTTGATGCCTAGCTCTTCTTGGCATTTATATATGTCCTCGTTACTTTTCTTGTTGCTGAGAAAAAACCCGACACACAAGGTTAAAAAAGAAAAGGTTTATTTGGCTCTGTTTGTAAAGGTTTCAGTCCATAGTCAAATGGCTTCAAGGCAGGGTAGCACAGTAGAGAGGCATGAAAGAGAAGAAATAGTATATAGCAAACAGGCAGGCGAGGGACACTTTGGTCCCTTATATTTTATGCAGGCTGTCAGTTCTAGGGCAGGTGTAGCGCTCCATACCCTTAATCCTAGCCAGCATGCCAAACCAGTCAGTGGACTGATTTACTAATTAAACACCCTTGATCCAAGCACCACAAATTCTGAAAATTCCAGCCACCTCTGAAAAATCCCCCCTTCTGACCGTCTGAGGCTTTGGGGGGACACCTAGACACAAACCACAACAGCATGTCCACTTGAAGCAGTCAGTTACACCCAAGGTTGGCCAAGATTTCCTCCCTGGAAAGGACAACGGTCACTGCTCACATTTTCAGCAGTGTGATCTCTGTGCCCAGGATCCGAGTTTGTCATCATGACAGGACTCAAAACCTAGGACATATGCAACTTATACTCAGTGAGGCCTGGGATTCCCAGCAGGATAAATATTTGATGGAGTTTGCCTTTCTCTGATCAAGATACCTAAATGAATTTTTTATAGACCTTGATGGAACCCCAAGACAGATTTATTTTCTCTAAGAAATCCATGGAGTTTAGGATTTGCTGGACATTGTCTTAAAATTTTTTTTTAATATGAACAGTTCTAGAAGTTTGGTATTGTGATCATCAAATAGGTGGGGAAACAGACACAGCAAGGTTTACGCACTCCCAAGACCATAAGTATTAAGAACTAGAGTTGGGTTTGGCCCAGGCCATGTGGCTCTGACCCCTGCACTGGCTGGGTGTTGTGCTGTGTTTCAGCTTGATGAGTTCTTAAATTTTCATAATCTTAGGAACATAAAACTTCAGGACCTGTGTCACAGAGTTGTAACAGGAAGTGTCTGAGATTGTTCTTTATTGATTATGCAGTTGAAAAACAGAGCATTCTTCATGGTTATTTCAGAGTGTACCCAGTCAGCTGCTGGGATAAGCAGTAGCTTCCATCTGTTTTTTTACCTGGGAAAATGTTTAAATTCAGAAAAGTTCATAGCTAAATAAGCCAGATATTCTTGTACTTACCGGCTGCAATGCAGAGAATACAACAATTTGTTAAGCCGGGCGTGGTGGTGCAGGCCTGTAATCCCAGCACTTGGGAGGCTGAGGCAGGAGGATTGTTGTGAGTTCAAGACCAGCCTGAGCTACAAAGTGAGTTTGAGGCCAGCCTGAACTGCACAGTGAGACCCTGTCTCAAAAAAA
>PVKA01010997.1:32572-62645 GCA_004027165.1 Ctenomys sociabilis | reverse complement strand
TTTTTTTTTTTTTTTTTTTTTTTTTTTTTTTTTTTTTTTTTTTTTTTTTTTTTTTTTTTTTTTTTTTTTTTTTTTTTTTTTTGTCTTTTTGAGACAGGGTCTCACTATGCAGTTCAGGCTGGCCTTAAGCTCACTTTGTAGCTCAGGCTGGTCTCGAACTCACAACGATCCTCCTGCCTCAGCCTCCCGAGTGCTGGGATTACAGGCTCTTATTGCCTTTTACATTTGTTAAATATCTATCTACTTCCTATTGTCTATATTTTATTTGGCTCTTTGATTTATGTATGCTTTAGGTTTCCCATATCAGAAACTACAAGGTTTTTAAGCTTGTGTGTCTGATTTCACAACATTAGGGAACCAAGATACAACTACCTTCCTACAAATGGCTGAACTTGGCCCTTTTTATAGCAGAGTAGTGTTTTGTTGTGTATAAGTATTACATTTTCATCATCCATTTATCTGTTGATGAACATATACACTGTGTCCATGACTTAGCTATTGTACTATAATCAACATGGGTATGCAAGTTATCACTATAATGTGATGTCTTTAACTCTTTTGGGAAGATATCTGAAAGGGGAATAGCTGTATCAAATGGAATTTCTATTTAACATTTGTTTTGAGGAATACTGATTTCCATTTCTATTCCAGTTTACATTTATGCCAACAATGTAAAAGAGCTCCTTTTTCACTGCAGCCTAATATTCATTACTACTCATTTGATTTTTTGATGATTGTCATTCTTTCTAGAGTAAAGTGGAAAACCCAATGTTGATTTAATTTACATTTCTCTAATGACCAAAGATGCTTAAAAGACTATCATGTGTATATTGGCCATTTGTATATTTTCTGAGAAATATTCATTTCATTTGCCAATTTTTATTGAGTTTTATCTTTGTGTATTTGTCATCCCTGTATATCTCAGTAAGCACATTAACTTTTTCAAGAAAAATAACCTGGTGTCTCGTTCAGTGAGTCTCTCATTAGTTTCTCACTCTGAATAGACAACAAGCACCAGGAATTTTTTAAAAAATCATTTGATTGTTACTACCTAGAAAGAGTTTAAATAAAAATTTCAAAATTGACTAATCAAGTATTGGTTCCTTATGGGTGGTCATTTGGTTTTTAATTTTTATGTCTTAATAGCTGGCCAGAATATCTGCAATTTCTATGTTCCTGCAGACTATAAGCTCATGTATCAGTGACCAATGTGAACTATATGTTAGCTGCTTTGCAAACACTAAGAGCAATATAAAGCTTAAGACCTAGAAAGAAAATGAAATAAAAAATAAGCATAAATAACTTCTAGGAGTTATTCTATCTTAAGGGGGAATTTCAAATGGACTCTCATTACTACAGCATTATTGTGGATTTCAGTAGTTGTCGAAAGTGCTACTGGAGGCCCCTCTTGTGGCTGAATGAACATTTGCTGTTGTGAAATAACTTGAAATGAGTCATTCACTCAATAGATATTTGGTAAACAACTAGACAGACACACGCACAGAGTATAACAAATACAAAGTAAGTGCTTAAGGAAAACAATACTAACAAAAGTTGATTCAAATCACTAATCTTTAAGAACTTTTAAATATTGTTATTATTGGGTGCTAGGGATTGAATCCATACTACATTCTAAACTCACACTCTACTACTGGCCCCTATTCTATAGAAATATTATCATTTTATCTTTATTGCCTAAAAAAACCCTTACTGAATGATTGTGAATTAACTAAATACTTCTCAAAGCATATACTCAATTTGAATCGTATTTCCTTACCAATTCTAGATGTTGGCAGATCCCAGAGATAAGGAAGGAGGTAATTGTTGCTTCTCTACCATTTGCCTGTATTCTGATTTTGAAACTGTTTTATCATAACTTAGTACAACTACCAAAAATCAGATAGTGAAATTTAAAGCAGATCACTTTATTATGGATAGAGGGGAACTATAAGAAATTACCTTTTGTATAAAGAAATTTTTTATTCTCATTAGGATAATCCATAATTTTAGAAAATAACACATGTGCCCAATGCATCCTATTAAAAAAAAACCTGTTATTTAAAACTAGATAAAATGAACCCAAGCTTCTTTCAAGAGCATTGTCTACATATTTTAGGATTATGAAGAAAAAAATAAGGCTATTTTTTTTTAGAGTATAGCATTTCTGAGGTTTCTTCAAAGGGGAATACCAGGGCTATCAATGGTCTGATGATACTAAAACATACCTTGTAGCACATTTACAAGCATGAGAATTCTTTCAGAAAATGTAGCTAATAATCAGGATGAATGTCATTTACTTTTGTTTGGGTATCCAGGGAATATTGTTTACTTTCCCTTAAAATTTATGTGAGTCATTTGGTTATATGCCTTTTTTAATTAGCTTGAAGGAAGCAATCACTGGGGAGAAAGCGGAAATCAATTCTGATCCGATATTGATAGCTACTGTGCTGTAAACTGTGTGTCCTTTCTAATTAAATGTAAACATGTTCAGTTCTAAAGTCCAGCAGCAATGACAACAGTCACTAGGAAAGATTGCTTAAGTACTGCTCAACTGATTTGCCTGGCCTTTCTTCCTTTCAAAGTTGTGCTTGTGCAATCATTGGTGGGGTGAATGCTGGTTGTAACTGACTTTTTTTAAGGCCATCTTCAGAGAAAAGATTTGACAAGAATGTAGAGTGCTCTGTAATACTTAAAGTTACTTATTAACTCTGTCCTTCTGATAGCTAATCAATGGCATTGCATAGAGTCAATCTGGTGCACTAAACTGCTCCCTTGCCCAAAGCCAAGTCTTGGTAAATATTTAATGGCTGTAAAGGTGTTTTGCTAGTTATCAAACTGATATGTTAAAGGACTCTTAAAAGCAACTTTATCTTGCCTTCCCTTCCATAAATAATTTGCTCAGCAATATAATGTGTAGGTGTAAAAGTATTCGGATTATTTTATTTTATTTAGAAAAACACTGAATGACAATAATATAAAATAATGTCATTTAAAATTAAGTATAGTACTATATCACTTAAACATAAGGAGCAAAAAACCACCAACCTTTCTTTTTGGTAAAATGCCAGTATAAAAAAACTGAGGTCTTTCACTTCACTACACACTGCATCAGACTTGTTCAAATCCTGCTGTACAGCTGATCTCATAAGGAAATGTTATAAAATTTCTGTTGCTATAGGGTTGCAACATATTGTAAAATCAGAATGCTTTTGGAGTTTTGCTTTTTATTCAGCACAACAAAGACTGAGTTTTATACATTTACTTTATTAGTGATTCATTGAGTTTTAGGCCTCATTTTACCTATTTCAACTCATGGCTCATGCAAAAATTCTGGCAGTTTTATTTTTTAAATAAAAAAAATACATCTCCAGATGAGGACAATTTCTTCAAAACTGTGTGTGTTTCATGCTTCTAGGATGCTAATGTGTTCCTTTTATATTCTGGAGGGTTAAATAATGTGCATGCATTCAGTGCAAAAATTTATTATACTCCATAAACATTGACTGACTGGATCAGAAAATCACATTATTTCCTAATGCAGCAGTGTTAATAGCTACTCACTATCAGGTAAGCAGTTTTCCTAAAAACTAGTTACTTAATAATATTGTATAACACACTTTGAAAGAGCAAGGCATTGTAGTTCAACTTTAAAAGGAATTTTATTTTGTAGATTATTGATTTTAGTATATCAAAGCTTGGAAAGATATAGGAAATAAATATTTTAAAACATATTCTAGTTTTTTTCTGTATAAAAACATACATATACTGATTTTCATCTCTAAAATGTTACATGTTGTCCTATTTCTTTAACTTTGTTCAAGGACAAAGGACAAGCAAGGACTAGGGTTAGGCTACCAAGTCCATGTGGAGGGCTTTAATCCACAAGGGCCACAGAAATTTCATTGGAATAAACTGAAAATCTGATGCCTGTTAACTAAGTTTGCATTGGTACTTAACCTTGGAAATAGGAAAATGTCCACTGGATATAATCCTGCTGAAACAGATGACTACCTTCACAGGAAATTAAAAATGTTTCTTTTTCTTTCTGGCTTTGCCATATACTTGCACCTTTGTGCAAAGAAAACTTGCATCAACTATACTGTAACAGTTTTATTACTTTCTGAAAAGTTAACAGTGTTACAAACTACAGGTTACTTAGTTCTAATATCTTTAATTAACATGCTTCCTCAGAAAGTGCATAGTTTGCCAAATTGTAAAGGACTAGCGCAGGAATCTAATGGGGGTCCAGACTGGGGCATATAACCTAGAGTAAAAGATTAGGAGAGATTTCTTCAAAGACTTGATGTCTAAGCTGAATCTTGAAAAGTAAGAATTCATCAATCAAAGACAAATACAGTAAAGGGTATGCCAACTAGAGAAGGTCATGTGTATTAATGTGGTGATAAAAGAAAACTTTTTGTTTAATATGCTTAACAGGCTTGCAAATATGGCTTCAGATTTCTGTTAAGCAAGTAAGGGAAATATTTCTTAAAGAAGAAAAGACAGTGTCCTCATTTCTCTCTTGCAAATATTTTCTGAAACAGGAAAATAAACCATCTTCTAATTACTGGGGCAGGCCAATGGGACAAACATTAGTGTCTAGAGGAGAACAGAGTTTTTTCCATTAATTCAACAAACATTTCCAGAACACCTACTTTCTATTAGATATTGTTCTAGTCTAATGATGGCAAACCCCGTAAAGACCAAAGATCACGTATTTACTGCAAAGTCCAACTATAATTAAACCTAAATTCAGAGATTTTTAGTTTAGAAAAAGTCACTCATACATTAACATCTTTGTCTTAAAATAAAAATAAATAACATGAGTGCTAGAAGTTTGTTATCACTGTTCTAGGCACTAGGGATATAACAATGAATGAAAGAGCTCAAGATGCCTAATCTTTTTTTTTTTTTTTTTTTTTTTTTTGATGGGGGAATCTTTTTGAGATGTGGTTTTATTACGCAGCTCAGGATGGCCAAGAGCTCAATTTGTGGCCCACACTGGCCTCAAACTCACAGTAATCCTCCTGCCTCAGTCTTCTGAGTGCTGGAATTACAAATCTGCTCCACTATGCCCAGTTTAAAGGTGCCTACTTTTATGGAACATTCAAAACTGAGTTTCGTCAGATTTAGGAAAGACCCAGTTGATGACTAAGTTAACTTTCTGGATGATTCACCTTTACCCTGTTGAAAAGGCTTTCACCTCTCTGTAATTTTCTATCCTGCTCTCTATAGGAAGGTGACACAATGCCATGTCTACGGTTTTCTGAAAGTAACACTTGATTTTAAATTTTATTTTCACAATAAGCCTTCTTTTTATGTTATGTGTGCCTCAAAATACATTTTTTCTGTTAATAATGTATGCATTTATGTGATGTTTCTTAAAGATTTAGACAAATTTCAAATTTCAAACAGAATATTAATTTCAATTTTATTTTTTCAATTTTAAAGATATATTAGAAATTCCTTTAATGTTATCATTAAAGTGAGTCTTTATATAGCAATGGTATCTTGGAAAAGATTCTATATTGAGAAAAATATTAAAATGTTTTGGTATTGATAAACCATGTGATATCATGACATTAGACTTCATAGTCCTGTAATGTTTCTATATAGCTTTTCAAATAACTTTACCAGCATACGTTTTTAACATGTAATAATTAAATTCATCCTGGGGAATCAGTACCTATCTATCTATCTATCTATCTATCTATCTATCTATCTATCTATCTATCTACCTACCTACCTACCTACCTACCTATATTTCACATCTTAATAATTTTTATTGCCCATTTTACCTTTGATAATTACTACTTAAGAGAGCATTATGCTTGGCAGTGACAAATGTCACATCTTTTTAAAGTATAAGTCACAAACAATACAATCTAAGATACAAATCTAAATTTAACTATAACAGAAATATTTTCATTGCCTTGGTAAGTCTTTAGCTAGCTTGAGACTGAAGCAGTAATTAGAGTACGATATCACTATGGATAAGCCTACTATTACAAAAATGACATAGTCTTTGAATAAGAAACTTTTTCTGAAAAATTAATAGTTGTGCTATAATTTCATTTATTAAGTACATATTATGGTTATATATTGTCATCTTGAAGTTATACACTAAATAAGAGCATTCTTACCTTGAGAAATTCAAGTGCAGTTGAGAAGACAAATAATTAGAATACAGTGAGGAAGCAAATAAACAATCTAATTTTACCAGTGAAGGAAAAGAGCAAATGGTAAGCGATTATCTCAAAGAATAATTCCTGAAAAGATAGTAGTCACAGCATGGAAAGAGCAGTATTACTGAAAGAAAGAGAACAGTATATGGGTAACTATAAGCAGTCTTCTCCAGATGTCACCTCAAACACATGATAGGAAAAGGTAACACTAGATATAGAAAGACTATGTCAGTAGTTCAAATAAGATAATGAAAGTTTCTATAATATATTGGCAATAATAGAGAAAAAGAACCTTTAGAAATATTTAAGAAGTGACACTGATGAAATCTATTGACTTATAAGCATTTTGAAGAAGCGCGGCTTTATAAAGAAAGTTGGTGCTTTCAAAATTAGGCATTCTGAGTTGGAGTGCCTGTGAAATGTCAACTAGGCATGTGCAGAAAATAATTTTGATATGTAAACTCAAAGTGAAGACAGAGTTAGATTATACTTTTCCATTTGGGAGTCATCAGCACATAAGTGGGGTTCAACCTAAATAAGTGGGAATGATCCATGGAGATTTGTGAGCAATGATCACAAACAATGAAAAAAATTACAATAACTTTTATAGCACTATTATTCAAAAATATTGTCAATATTCTAAAAGAAATAAGCAATCAGAATATATTCATCCTGGGGAATAAGTACCTATCTATCTTATTGCTTAGTACTAAGAGAATACTTATTCCCTAGTTAACATTATAACAATATAGGCATACGCTGCATGGTGATGTGTCACTAGCAAGCTACCAATAGGACAGTGGTCTCATAAGATAATAAGGCAGCAGAAGAACTGCTATTACTTAGTGACACTGTACCTACCTTAGCATCATAGCATAGTACATGACTCAGCCATTTGTAGTGATGCTATTATAAACAAACTTACTACACTGCCAGTTACATAAATACAGCACATAAAACCTAGTCAAAATATACAATGTTTGATAATGATATTGAATAGTGATGTTGCTGGTTTATGTGTTTACTATACTATACTTTTTACAGAGTTTTTAATGTACTCCTCTTAGTTATTAAAAAGAAAGATTCACTATGAAAACAGTATATCATTCCATACCAGCAGTAGCTTTATACATGTTGTATGTATTCTGTCTACTTATTGTTTCAGATAGCCACATACAAGGACTTACGTACGCCAATTAGGTTTGTGTACTTATACTCTTTGATGTTAGTACAATGAAGAAGTCACCTAACAGTGCCTTTTGCAAGGCGTATCTATTGTTGAGCAAAGCATGCCTGTATTTTATTTTTCATAATGCTTCCTTGTGTGATGATAGGTCTCACATAATAAGACAGAACTTTATACATTTTTATTGTTTTCATCATAGGACATTTCTGCTATCAACTCTCAGCAACAGCCTCATGAACTGTGATTGAAAGGTTAAAAAGTGTATAAAGCTTACAGTGAACATCTGGGTTTTTCCATTTAATATCTATGTGACTAAGGGAAAACTGTTTCATTCTATTTTATATTCTTTAATTGTGGTAGGAAAATCATTTAATTCTATTTTAGATTTTTAAATTGTGAGACAGGAAGATAATTTTCATAGGGATCAATTTATATTTTGTAAATAAAAGAGCTCTGCTAAAAGTAAAGTTTTATTTAAATGTCAACAAATAATATCATTATGCCTTCCGTAATGCACAAGGTAGACAGCATGGGAAACAAGGAATGAAGATCAACAACAGTGCTGCAATGAAGACTGACCCTACAGAAGGTCACATCCACAGAACAACCACCAGCATGTAATCAAACAGGAGTAAAGGATCTGGCACCATCAACATAGTTCAGGTCAGAGGGCACATGAGGTCATGAGCAGAGTCAGTAGACAGATCACGAGTTTTCATGGATAAGGAGATATTGATCCTGGGCAAGCTGTATAACACATTGTGAAAATGTCTTATGTTATTTATTCTAGGTCATGACTAACTAGACCCATGTTGCAGATTCTGATAAATGGATGTTGACAAATCTCTCTTGAAGTTACAACTCAACAGTAGCCATCTAAAAATGTAAGATGCTCAAGCCACATACACATAACAACATCTGGGATTTTGGCCTGAACACCAGATATTTTCATCTAAAATATGAAAACAGAAAAATGGAAGTGAAAGCATTATTGAATGATGTAATTTAACTAGTAGCTGACTGACTTCCCTACATAATTTCAATAACTGCAAACATTGTACACAGAATGAACCTAGTTTTGGTTAGGATGCACTGTTTCTCATTCCAGTTGTGACACTAAAAAACTATTACTCTAATACTGTTTTACTTCTGTATGCATAATTCTAAATCTGTAGGCAATAATAAGAACATTATCTATTGTCTCATTCAGTGCTTTCTTTGCACTTTTATATCAATTATGTAGATTACATTAATTTATCTAATACCCTGAAAGGTACATTTCACTTAACATGAAGAAAAATAAAAAGGAGCCACAGATAACAAATAATTTACTCAAAGTCAAGCAAGAAAATGTTTGGACTAGGATGTCAACCACAAAATTTCTTCTACTGAACATATCCTAGTTGTTTTTTTTTTTCTTTTTTTTTACAAAACTAGGGATTGAACTCAGGCCTTGTGCTTGTGAGGGAAGCACTTATTCCCACCAAGCCATCTCCCTGGCCCTGAAAGATGTCCTTTTTTCAAGCATGACACTGATCAAGGAGATTATGGGGCCAAAGAGGAAAGTGATCAATGTTGTAGTGTGTCTAAGGAGAGTCACCTAGAGAGAAAACATTCTCTCAGGCTTTCACAGAAAGCAAACTGGTCAACCAATGGCCATGATTCATCCACACGGCTGACATAGACAAAGGGTCCACAAATTGTGATACAGGGTCTCAGGATAAATCCTGAGGGGATTTGACTTACCTAAATCAGATACAAAAGCTACATTTCTTGTTACACAGGTCCTGCTTTATCTTGGTCTTAACCATCCAGTATAAAAGTATAAAAATGAAGTGTAAGAAGTAAAACCATATTATTATGCTGAGCTGTAAAACACTCAAGTCAACAGCTTCTGACATTGCCAGACATACGGAAAACAGAATACTATTACAGACTATGGACTATTTTGGACTATTTTGCTGAATTCATACACCTATAACATTTAAAGGACAAAACTAAATAAAAAAAGGGAATACAATTGAATGCCCATTTTGTATCTGTATATTCAAAATAGTTAAGATAAATATACAGCTACATTCTCTTAATTCAATGAAAAGAGGGATCTGCTCTAATAGTGTTTGTAAATAGAATACCATGTCTGCATTGTTTACAACAAATAACCACAAAGAAAAAAATATACAATGTATTAATTATTGAATCTTTCCTACTAATTTGATTTGAAACTGTTTCACTGCTATTTGCTTTTCAATAAAATTATGGAAAAAATAAAATAACACTCACTACCTTGGTGTAAAAAAATAAAAAAGTAAAGCATAACATTCTAAAAATTTTTATTTTAAAAATAAAAATTTCAAAACAAGATAAAAGGAGGGTAAAAAGGGTAACCATATTGCATATTATTTTTAAGTTACTCAGTAAAATATGTAGATATTTAATTGTCTAAATAATATTAGCATGAACCTTTCTTCTCAATGCTCTAAGAGAAATCAATAGAATAATTATCTTAACCATCTTATATGTATGTATATAAATTTTTTAATTTTCTCCTCCCTTTTTTCATCTATTCCCCAGTCACATTTTCTCTTTCATTTTTTTTTGTGATATACTGAAGATATTTTTAATGCTAACTTTCTCTGTTTCTGCTCACAGTTTTAAATTAACTTTAATGAGAAAGAAAGAGCAATGAGACAGCTTCAAAACAGGTTAGTTGGACAGTTACACTGCCTAATTAATACACTGCATATTCTTGTCTTTGTAGTAGTTATTCAGTATAGGATGCAGACATGATGTCTTTTCTAAACACTATTAGTATAAATCTTTCTTCTTACTGAACTAAGAGAAAGTAGCTGTATATTGATCCTTTTTTGTATATATATATTTTTTCACTACAAATGGTCATTCATTTATATCCTTTTTTAATTAGTTTTGTCATAGATGGATGTTGCATTACCATTCAAATATTGTAAGTGCTTGAATTCATCAAAATAACCCAATATAATCCAATAGTCATAACAGTAGTAGGTTATCAGCAGAACTGGCAATGTCAGAAGTTGTTGACTTGAGCCTTTTACAGCTCAGCAGATTAATATAGCTTTACTTTTTATACTTTGTGATTATACTTTACTGCTGCATGACTAAGACCAAGTTAAAGCAAGACCTATATAACTAAAAATGTAACTTTTGTATGTGACAAGGTCAGTCAAATCCTCTCAGGATTTACCCTGAAACCGTGTACAATAGTTTGTAGACATTTTGTCAGTGTCAGCCATTTGGATGAGTCATGGCCATTGTTTGACCAATTTGCTCTTTGTGAACGCCCGAGATATTTTCTCTCTAGGAGATTCTCCTTAGGCATACTCTACATCATCAATCACTTTTCTCTGTGGCCCCATATCCTTGAATTGAAAATTTGGGACACCATTGAGTTATAAGATGTTACAATACATGTTCTCTTATGTCCTGAGTCCTAACTGGCCTTGAAGGGCTAGGGGCAAAATGTTGCCTATACATGTAGCCCTTCTTTTTCTCTAATTTTTGGTCTGCCAACTTAAGTTGTTAATCATCCAGAAGAGAAGCTTAATGACATTATTACCCTATAACAGAGGCAGTTGAGCTGAACATCACTGTCTTCTAATGTCATATCAATTATCGCTATTCTCTCTTTCAAGTAAATTTTTGTTTAAAACAAGGTAATAAAGGAAAAGAGACAAGAATAAAGTTAGATTGCTAATTTTCTGTGTGAAAATGTATAATTCTTTTCATATTCTATAGGGATTTAAAGTTTAGAATATCAACGATTTCCATGTTATAACTAAGGCATTTGACATTCTTTCCCTTTTGAACAGTTTCTTCACATTTTACAATAACAATTATACATCTTGGATCTTACTCTTTCAGCTTTTCACACTAAGGAGAAAATATGATATTTGCACCTGTGCATTTGGCTTATTTCACTTATGAGTATGGTCTTGAGTTGTATCCATTTACCTATAAAAGTCCAGTTCATCCTTTACTGATGAGTAGTTCAACACTGCATCAAAATACCATATCTTTTTTATGTATTGCTCAGGCTCTTGGGTTGTTTTCAAATTCTAGCTGCTACAGAATGTGCTGCTACAGGCATGGTTGCACATGTATTGCTGTGGCACGATGTTTGTAATTTTTCTGAGAAGATACTAACCATAATTTTTTGAGGAATCTACACACTGATGTTTACAGTGATTGCAGCAGTCCACACTGCCACTAATGAAGATTTCTTTTCCCCATAGCACCAGCAGCATTTGTTACTGGTTGATTTCTTGATAACAGGTATTCTTTCTAGGGTGAGATGGAATCTCAGTGTCATTTAAATTTTCATCTCTTGAATGACCAGGAATATTGAATATTCTTTCATATATTTATTTGCTACTTCTATTTCTTCATCTAAGAAGTGTGTATTCATTTCAGATTCCTATTTTTGGGTTGGGTCTTTAGATTTAGGAAATCTGGTATTTTATAGTTATTTTTACATTGTCAATAATAACCCTTTGTCTGAGGAACAGCTGGCATTTTTTTCCCACTGTGTTGGTGGCTTCTTTTAACTGTGTTGGTGGATTCTTTTGCTGTGCAAAAGCTTTTTAATAACATGAGATCTCAGTTGTTGATTCTTTGTAATAGTTCCCATGCAATTGGGGCTTTGTTAATAAAGTCTTTGGCTACACAAATGTCTTCAAGAGTTTCACCTATTCTATCTACCAGAAGATTTAATGTTTTGGTTTTAATATTTAGATTTTTGATCCATTTTGAATTTGGTTTATTGCCTGGAAAGATACAAGTTGAATTTTAATCTTTACTATGTGCAGAACTAGTTTTTCCAGCATCATTTATTAAAGGGACTTTCTTCCAGTGACTATGTTTGGTACCTTGGTTGAAAAAAAGTTGAGTATGTTTGGAGTTGTTTATGTATCTTCTAACCTGTTGCATCGATCTTTGGGTCTACTTTTCTGCAAGTATCATGCTGTTTTTCACCACAGTAGTTTAATAATATAATTTCAAGTCAAGAATTATGATATCTCCTGCCTTACCTTTGTTGCCCAGAACTGTCTTTGCTATTCTAGGTCTTCTCTTGCTCCAAATGAATTTTAGGATTTTTTTCCTCTAAGTGTAAGATATGATGTTGGACTTTCATCATAATTGAATTAAATCTGTATAAAAATTTTGGAAGTGTGGCCATTTTCACTATATTGGTTCTCCCTAGAGAATATCAAAGGATGTCTTTCCATTTTCTGATATCCTCTTTAATCTCTTTTTCATAGTACTGTAATTTAGAATGTAAAGGTTTTTTACATCCTTTGTTAAATTGATTCCTAGATATTTCATTTTTCTGATGCTATGATGAAAGGTGTTGTTTGCCAAACTTCTGTCTCAATGAGTTTCTTACACATGTACAGGGAGGCTGTTGGGTCATCAGTGTTGAATTTGTATCCAGCTTTGCTACTAAATATGCTTATTAAATCTAGCAGTTTCTTAGTTTTTGGGAGTTTTCTATACTTAATATCATGTCATCTTAAAATAATGATAATTTAGTTTCTTTTCCTATACCATTATTTTTATATATGTATTTTTTTCTTGTCAAAAAGTTTTGGCTAAATTTTCTAGGTGTCTGTTGAGTAAGAGCAGAGATAGTGCACATCCTTGTTTTGTTCCTGATTTTAGAATGAAAGTTAGATTTGTCCATTTATTATGATGTTGGCTATTGGTTTGTCAAAAATGGATTTTATCAGATTGAAGTAAAGACCATGTATTCCAATTTTAAGTGGGGCTTCTATCATGAATGTATGCTGAACTTGGTATAAAGCTTTTACTGCATCTATTGTGATGGTCATATGATTTTTGTCCTTGGCTTTATTAATATGTTGTATTACATTTATTAGTTTTCATATGTTGAATCACTCCTGCATCCCTGGATGAATCTAAATTGGTGATAGTGTATAATCTTCTTGGTGATCTGCTGCATTCTGTTTGCCCATATTTTTTTGAGGACTTTTACATCTATGTTCATTAGGAAGATTGGTCTATAATTATCTTCCTTAGTTGGGTTCTTCTCTGGTTTTTGTATCAGGGTAATGCTTGCTTTCCAAATGAAATTGGGACTACTGCTTTCCTTTCAATTCCATTAAAGAGTATGTAAAGTAGTGGGGTTGTCTTCCCTAAATTTTGTGTAGAATCAGCAGCGAATCCATCAAGGCCTGGGATTTTTCTTTGCTTTGCAGGTTTTTAATTACATCTTTGATTTCATTGATAATGATTTATTTAGGATTTTTATATCTTTTTGATTCAGCTTTGATAATTCACATACATCTAGAAGATATTTCAAATTTCGTCTGCATTTTCCATCTTATAAAAATACAAGTTTTCAAAGTAGGTGTAGATGATTTGCTGGATTTCTACAAGGTCCAATGTGATTTCACCCTTTTCATTTCTAAGGATTTGATTCTTTTCATTCCTTTTTCTGATAAGGTTTGTGCTGAAAAGCCAGTTGTGATTTTGATTGTTTTTCCTTTATAGGTGGGCTTGTTTCTTTTCCCTAACAGCTTTTAAGATTCTATTTTTGTGTTGAATTTCTGGAATCTTAACTATGATATGCTGGCTGCTTTTGAAAATAGGTAATTAGAATTCTGTATGCTTTACTTAACTCTATGTCAAAGTGTTTTTCCCTAGGTGGAAATTATCTGCTGTGATGTCTGTGAACAGTTTATTAAAAAATATAATTTGTAGGACTCTTGCCTTTTCATTGACTCTAATCAATCTTAAGTTATTCTTCTTTGTTTCACCTATATTGATTTATAATGGTCCCCTATCCCCCCCTTTTTCTTTGGTGGTACTGGAGATTAAACTCAGGACGTCATGCTTGCCAGGCAAGTGCTTATTCTACTAAGGTATCTCCTCAACCCTCCCTTGCTATTTTTAAGGACTTTTTATTTTCATGACTGTTAACTACCAGTATGCATTCTGTATTTGAGATCTTGTCCTCACATTGGGTTAATCTCCTGTGAGTATTTAGAATGGAATTTTTATTCTTCTGGATGTATGCTTGAATCTGCCTTATGGATTACATTTCTTTCTCATTCTGAACATTAATGTTGGCTTTCATTATTTTTTTTCTTTTTTATGAGCAGAATAGATTTATCAAAATAAAGCTCCTGTCCAAGAGAGGGACAGGAGGGGGGCCCGAGTGGGTAGTTACCCCATTATTTTCTTAATCTCCTCTAGTTTTTTGTCTGTATCTGCTCTACAGTCCCTAATCATGATTTTCATTTTGGATACCATCTTTGCAGTTATCTGAGAAATTACTTCTACTTTGATTTGCTCTAGAGCCCCATAGAATTGCTTTATCGTTACCACTTTAGAGAGGCCAGCTGGGTGGCTCTCAGATTGTCCAACCCATTTCCCCCCTGGGTTTACTTTTGGTGGACTGGATATCTGGGGTTGCATCTTGTTTAAGTGCCTTCTAATTTTTTTTTTTTTTTTTTTTTAATTCCTGTGGTGATACCTGCTTGGCCCAGCTGCTGGTTGTTTGACACTGTATTTTATGTGACTCTCAGTAAACTTCTATCTTGGAGTACCAGGAAGAAAAACTGTTTAGAACAATTATGTCACTCTTGCCAAAAGCAGAACCCTCAGCAAAAACCATAGCAACTATCACAGCCCAGAAAATGATACACTGAGGCAACCATTAATTTGCCCCCTTTAACTGTAACAAAATGTAACACTGACCAGAAAATTATGTGCAGACTATAAGTCCTTAACATGCCCATTTTACTTTGGGAAGTTAAAATTAAAGGGCTATTGAAAAAAAAAGAATAGTAGCAGAAGAAAAAGAGATTACAATTAAACCTGAATGGCAATGGGAGATCCTGCTAACTTTGTGAAACTGAAACAGAAGACTGGAGAGAAAGAGAAGGAAGAGATAGATAAAAGGGAACAAAACAACAGCCACAAAGAAGCTAGAAACCACACTCACCATCACATTAAAATCAAACAATGAAGGAGCAAAAAACCCCACCCCAAACAAAAGCAAAACCACCACAACAAAAATTGAGAGGAGGGAAGGAGGGAGGGAGAGAGAAAGGGAAGAGGGTGAGAGGGTGAGAGGGAGAGAGAGAGAGAAAGAGAGAGAGAGAGAGAGAGAGAGAGAGAGAGAGAGAGAGAGAGAGAGAGAGAGGCATGAGGTACTTTCCAGGTTTGTCTGTGTTGTCACTAGTAGACAATGTGCGGAGACAGATTACTGATCCATGCTGATCTATCCTAGCAAATCCAGTAGCTTTTTGGCGGACAGAGGATAATTTCAGTGAGCATGTACTTCCTGGCTGAGATCAGACTCCTTTGCTCTGTAGCCATCAGCACACCTTCTGTGAGCTTGACTCTACCTAGGAGCTGCTAGATGGCATCAACAGCTGCTCTGAGTTCTGACTTGGACACCCTCTCTTTAAGATGACTCCCAGCCAAGGGCTTTCTCTTACAAGATGACTGAGATCTTAGCAATCACTGCCAGTAAGTGCAGTTCTTCATGTCATATACTGCTCCCCTACACTGCTGCATCTCTCTGTCATGGCCTTTAGGGTCACCAACAGTTACTGTGTCCACAGATTTGAACTTTTCCTCTCGTTCAATGAGTTGCATCTCAGGGATAAGGCACCACTAATTGCATTCTTCCTCTTCATTAAAGTTTCTTCCATCTCTTTCTCCAGGGGCTTGAATTTGCACCTCAGATCTTTCCTGGTTCCAGGGGACTCATTTCCCTTCCTTTGTCTTCCTCACCTTACTATATTCCAGCATGTGGACAGCAACATTCAGAGAGGTTCCTTCTCTGCTGTTTTCTATCTTGGTGTCTTCTCAGCCCTAATATTTTTTTTTTTGGGGGGGGAAACTGGGACTGAACTCAGACCCTTGTACTTGCCAGGGATCAGCCCTAATATTTTATTCCAATGTTTTATCAAGTAGAATGGGTCCAATTCTAAATTCTAAATTCTATTATGTACTACACCAATGATTTGTTATGAGATCTTGAGAAAAACCATTAACTGTAATTTTTTCACTTTTCAAACCATTTCAATGAAGCTAATTTATGCCATTTAGTATCTCAGAAGAGGTAATAAATAAAAGGTGTTTATGACTTTGATATAGAAAGGACAAAAATATAGGTAATAACTGCCTATAACATGTTTAAGAAAGACTTTGAAACATTAAAGTTAAAAAATACAGTTGTAATGCTGAATACATCAGTTAAAAAAAAGGTCATCAGATACAATTTGAAGGAAATTTCTTCACACAGGTAATATCATCTGTTTTCTAATTCATTACTGCTTCTTCTTAATATCCCTACCTGATTTCTGAAAGGCAATTCCTTAGAAGGCCATTTAGAAAAAAAATACCTAAGGAGTAAGTTTAAAGACGAGAGAATGAACATCCTGTTGTTTGACATTAATTACATCAATTCAGAGCAACTAATAGAAGGCTCTGGCATTACTCCTAAATGGAAGACACTGAAATTAAAGTACAGGGCTTTAAAGTTAATGGAAGTTGCACAACTGAAACACTGTATGTCAACTTGATAATATGCCCCTAAGTTATTGTTCATGGATAGTGCCAGTCCTCTGTTTAATCAAGAGTTAAAACATGTGCAGTAATTCCCTATTTTCACAATATTTCTCTGACAATAAAGATAACAACTATGAGAAGTTTTTAGCTTGCTAAACCTGATGTACTGGTTTTGTTAATAAAAAATTCATGACAATTAATGAAATGGATCTATTAGAGACAGTCACCCAACATAGTGCAGCTGCCCCACCTTCAAATGAACTTCTCCTGACCTACATTATTCAGAAAGATTTGTAGTAACTTGCATTAAAAATTGTTACATACAAAAGGTTAAAACCAAATGAAAACATTACTCAGAAGCTGGCAAGATACTTGTGAAGTAAAGAATGCTTGATAAGGCAACCTTCACTCAAGTTTTCTTTTATTATTTATGCCTCTAAGATTATTTCTGTAACTCATGCTTTTCTACTATATTTAATTTTAGTAAAAAACAAACCTTCATTTAAATATAATTTTAAGGTAATTATGACTGCACTTTGTCTGAATTCTAGATTTCATACTTTGTTATCCTAACAGCACGGAAAAGAGTGGCTGTTTAGTAGCTGTATCTGTTTCTTTTCATCTAAGTCATTAGTGGTAAGTGTTATGCAAAGAGAAGAGACAAAAGAACTTCAAGGTTCATAATGAGGTGTTTGACATGCTTGGAAAAATGTAACTCAGAAAAAAATTTATTTTATATAGTTTTCCCCTTAAAAATAACCCATTGCTCTATGTCATGTTTCAATTTTAAAAATCTACTAGATGTCAATTCTTTTTCTACTACCTATATATTTTGTTTTATTAAATAATTTTACCACTTGTATAAAGAGAAATTATACTCATTTCCATGTACAAGAATCAGGTTCCATGCAGCAAATTTCATTGTTTAAGAATAATAACAGCTCACCCCAGAAAGCTAGGTGAATGTGTTGCCTACAATCAGGATATGGAAAACTATTATTATATTATCTTTTCAAAACCAAAGAAGCCTCATATTATTTGAAACTGTCCTTCACTTGGAAATAAAGTTAACTTTAAAAGTTCTTCCAATATACTTAAGTAGTAGACACATTAGTTACTATGACACTTATAAAGGTCTCTGAATGGCTGCTGTTTCTTGTACAGATGTGGTTCAGCACCCATACCAACGTACAAGATGGTTGGAGATAAGGACAGAGATGACATAGGAGATAATGCACCATTGAACTGGTAAGATGACTATATACACAGTGTTGAGACACAGACCCAGAGTACATGGCAAAGTGTATAATATAGCTAACCTTATCCATAGTTATCTAAACACAAAGACCAAATTAATACATTTAAGAGTACTGAGTGACAAGTACAAACTAAATAATATAACTTTAACATTCCCTCTGAAGGGAATGTTAAAGTTATATTATTCTAGAATAACTTTACATATAATGAGTTGACTTTATATAGTTGTAAAGTCACTTAAGTTCTAAGACAGAACATTTTACAAATCAGGGTATAAAGCTTAATAAATTCTAATTAGGAAAACATATACATTCAAGTCAAATGTATATTAAATGTATTTATATGTTTAAAGAATGGGAAAATGTGTTTTGATTTTTACAGCAGTTGGTCCTAGATACTATTTACATTTTTGTTTTATTATTAGCTTTAAATTTGTTAAGTTATACAATGAAACCAAAAAACTCTGCAGTCATAGAATTATTTCACTAATTTGTGGAGAAAATATGTATATTGCTGGGGACTAAAACATACATGTATTATCCTCTTGAGAGCATACTGAAATAAAAACATCACCATTTAAAAAGAAATAAACTCATGAAAAGGAAGAGAGCTATGAGCAGAGGTACTGGTTAAGATATTGGAATATATTAAGGAGATACAAAGTTGATGAATATGTCACCAGAAAAATTATAGAAAAAGCATCCTAGTGTACTCCATGGCAACTTTAAAGGAGGAGGTACTATGGCTCTAGGCTAACAAGTAATAAGAATATTGGTGAAAAAACAGAATCTTAAAGCAGAGGGTTAATTAAAAATTTCATGTGATCCCTTTAACCTCAGCATACAGGGCTGGCACCTTGATCTATAATAGCAAAGGGCCTGCCATCTTTTTCTCTAAAGAGATTCTTAAACTGTCAGGGAACTGAATTACCTAGAGGAAGTTTCTCTGGATGTGTGCCTCCAAGTCAAACATTCTTTGTTTTGGCACTTGTCGAATTACCTAAACACTAACTTAAAACTCAAGTGAACACTAAAAATGTATGTTCCTTGATCAACCTTAGATGGTGCTTTTCAACAGAATTTCTACATAAAAGAGAAATATGTTTACATAACAGCTATTCTTTGATGACCAATACTGAGGCTCACAAGATGAAATAAAAACAAGATAAATGACAGAAAAAGTGATTCTTAAGGAAACTGACAGTTGAAGTAAGAGAGAGAAAAATTGTAATTTAAAAAGATATCATAGTACAGCTGACTGCACAAGGCAAATGTGCTTAACATCACTAAACTGCAAATTCCAATATGGTTAACATACTAAATTTTATATTTTACTAAAATTAAAAACAAAATGAAAGCCTAAACTTTTACCCAACTTAAGTGTGAAATTCTTTCCCAGAGATGTTTCTCTTAACCAGTACCTGTGCCAGAAATTCTGTATCTTTGTGCAAATTGTTTTATATTAGGAAATTAAATAATTAAAAATAACAAGGAAACACATTTTTGTATTTTGTCACATTATGTTTCAAATACAGTAGCTAAATGAGGACTTAGAATAAAAGGTGTCCTAAGATTATTCACTAGAAATATAAGAATTTGGATAATAAAAAATAAAAATATCAATCTGTACAGGAGGAACAACTAGGAATTAAGAATCAAAAGGTGGCATCAGGGATGAAATGGGGGAAAAAAACCTCAAACACTCTGAAGGAGCATCACTGAGACATGAGAGATGAAAGCAACTCTAAGTGCAGATCACAATAAATGAAAGTAGATCCATTTCCAGACACCTTCTTATGAGATTTCAGAACACCAAGGTGAAGAAAGTTTTAATATTGTCAATGAGAAAAAAGTCTATAGAGAAAGATTGATCTGCCTCACTGTGGAATCAGCTGGAATCAGAAAAAGAGGAGTGATATCTTAAAAAGGTTTGAAAGGATGTGATGTTCAAATTTTAGTTCTACATTGAGAAAATGTCTATGGTTGGAAGTTCACTGAAAAGGGAATAAGGCAAGAAAGAAGACACCGAATCTTAGCAGTAGTAAAATCAATGCAGAGAAGTGAGGTGAAATCCTAGGAAGGAAGGCACTCGTATAGCAGCCATGCGAGCAAACTGCAGCACTAGCAGCTCCAGACCACACCGAAATAGAATGGGGAAAGCTGAAATAATGAAGTAGAAGATACAAGAAAACAACAGATAATTAGAAATTTCACACAGGTTAAAAATATTATAAGAAACTCATGGCTGAAGTGACAAACACAAAATATGGTATGGCTTTCAGTATTTGTGGGGTGTATTAAAAATGATTTTCTCTTGATTCAAAGAATACTCTATTTGTCACAGGACTGATGAATTCAATCCAAAAGAAAAATACCTGTAGAATACTACTTGACTGGCACAGACAATGCTGTTTTCTATTTTCCAAGTCATAGTATCAACCTTTAAGACCATAATTTCACTAGGATAGATAGGTAGTGAGGGGCTGGAGAGATGGCTCAGTGGAATAAGCACCTCCCTGGCAAGCACAAGGGCCTAAGTTTAATCCCCAGTTCCGCAAAAAAAAAAAAAAAAAAAAAGAAGAAAAAAGAAACATAGGTAGTGAAAATGATAAAAATTTTACATTCTATATTTTCATTCAACTTGTTGAAATGCTTTTTGAGACAATAATTCTTTGAAGATCTGCATGCTTGCTATTTCAATGTTTCCACATGTCTGTTTTCCAATGTTTATGATAAACATAAATGTTTAAAATATCACATGAATGTATGTATGATTTATTTTAATGTCTTGTCAATTATTTTCAGATTATCATGATCAAAATATTTTTTTCCATTTTTAACTGGTAAACTCTACTTCAGAATATACAAATAGGGTGATGAGAAAAAAATGTAATAAGCTATTGACTCTTATAATGTCAAGCAACATGGCAAAATTATAGCAACATGTCTGATCAGGTGCCACACATGGAATGTGAAAAGTACTCCTCAGGTGACAAAAGAAGAATGTAATCTTGCTGCTTTTACAATCTTTGTTGGCATAAAAATTTAAGGTGGTTCTTGAAAATGTGTATGGTGCAAAAAATAAGTAGAGTTTGTAAAATAAATATTTGAAGAACTTAAAAGTTGAAGAAATAAAGGAAAGTACTGATATATATATATAACTTGATTACATTATATAGTGATTTACAAATATTTATTAATGCAAAGATTATGAGACATATATATATGAGAAAAAAATACTGATCTTAAAATTTAAGATCCTATTGTTCTACTATAAATGTAAAGGAAAGCTTAATTATCTAGGATTCTTTTAAGAAGGCTGCTTCTTCCTTAAACCCACAATCTTGATTTTTTTTGGCAGATCTAGGGATTGAACTCAGGCCTTTGTGCTTGGCAGGGAAGTACTTATTCTACTGAGCCATCTCCCTGGCCACCATAATCTTGATTTTTGAAGGTAACTGCATACAAAATAATGAAATTAATTTCCTTATAAAGATTTTAAGGTTATTTTAAATGGTAAATAACAATGTGAACTGTTGATTTTGAAAACTATTTTACACTAGTCATTAACATTATTGGCAAGTTAAACAATCCTTTATAGGTAAAAACTATTCAAATAGTTTGGCAAGTATTATCTTGGCATACATTAGAACCTATTTATAATAATATCACTTAAAACAAATATTATTTAGCAACAGTGACAAGGTGGTCACTTATAAATTAGTTTCACACTAATTAGCATTCATATTTCTTGTTTCTTCAGTCTTCATTACCCCATGATAGCTATGGATGGTGCAGTATGGTGCAGCCTTCCTTAAGAGGACATTAGTAAGTACTAAAGAACTAAAAAGGACTACAGGAGTTGGGTTTTTCTCTCTGGTGCAATGATATACATACAATTTTGGACAGAAAAATAGAGTTGTAGAGAGGCACTTTGTGTTCATTTACTCAGACATTTTTTGTTTTTGTCTTTTACAGGCCCTCCTGATGGTCCATTTTATAAGAGGTTTTTAAAGTCTGTATGTGCCAGCCAAATAACTCAGCAGATTAAAGCACCTGTTTCAGGCCAAGTGCAGCACCCAGGGATGGATCCCTGGCCTGCTATGCTGGCCCCGCCCTGGGGCGTGCTGAGATGGTGATTGAGACTGGATGTGGCAGTGGCACGCGCCTGTAATCCCAGCTTTTGGGAGGCTGAACACAGGAGAATCACTATGAGTCCGATCTACGTATTGAAATCTGTAGACTGTGTAGACCCTTACTGAAATACTAAATAAAAAAAAAAAAAATTAGCAGGGCTGGGGAGATGGCTCAATGGAGTAAGTGCTTCCCTGGCAAGCACAAGGGCCTGAGTCCAATCCCTGGTTCTGAAAAACAAACAAACAAACAAAAAAAACAAAATAAAATTAGCAATCAAGAGTTATTTTTTTATTAATTTATTGAGAAACAAATAGCAATGAGATAGTTTCAAAACCAATTAGTAGGAGAGTTTCGATAATTAATACATTGCATATTGTTGTCTTCATAGTGGCTCTTCATACTACAAGCAGACATGATATCCTGTCCAAAAACTCTTGGTACAAATCTTTCTTCTCATTGAATTAAGAATAAGTAGCTGTATATCTATCCTATTTTGTATATACAGATACAAAATGATCATTTATATCTTTTATTTTTTGTTTAGTTTTGTCAGAGATGGACATTCCATTGCCATTTAAATATTGTAGGTATGTGAATTCAGCAAAATAATCCAATATAGTCCAGTCCATAATAGTAGTGGGTTGTCCATAGGACTATGGTAATGTCAGAAGTTGTTGATGTGAGCCTTCTACAGCTCAGCTTATTAATATGGCTTTACTTTTTATACCTTGTTTTTATACTTTTCTGCTAGATGGTTAAGACCAAGATAAAGCAAGACACCTATATAACAAGAAATGTAACTTTTGTATCTGACAAGGTCAGTCAAATCCCCTCGGGATTTACTCTGAAACTCTGTACCACAGTTTGTAGATCGTTTGTCAGTGCCAGTCATTGGATGAGTCACGGTCATTGCTTTATCAGTTTGCTCTCTGTGAAAGCCTGAGAGAATGTTTTCTCTCCATATGACTCTCCTTAGGCACACTCTACACTGTTGATCACTTTCCTCTGTGGCCCCATAAGCTCCTTGATCAGAAAATTTGATACATCTCTGAGTTATAGGCTGCTAAGTACAGGTTCTCTTATGTCTTGAGTACTCACTGACCTTGAAAGGCTAGGGCCAAAATGTTGGCTGTCCTTGTAGCCCTTCTTTTTCTCTAATTTTTGGTCTGTAAACTTAAGTTGTTAACTATCTAAAAAAGAAGATTAATGATATTATTACTTTATAACATAGGCAGTTGAGCTTAGGCTCACTATCTGTCTGAATGTCAAACATCTTAGATATAACATGGAACAGGTATTTTCCATCAAGTATTGATATATTAAACTTTAAATCCCTACAGAATGTGAAGAAAAAAAGAACAATAACAAAAAAAGATTTTAAAAATATAGAAACAAGCAATTACATATTTTTATAGTGAAATGCAGAAATCTAACCATATACTGTATTGTAGCAGGACAGTCCTATAACATTTATTCTTGTTTCTTTTCATTTATTACCCTTTTTTTAAAACAAACATTTACTTGAGAGACAGTATAGCAGTAATTGATATGACATGACAAGCAGTACATATTTAGATGACCAGAATGACAGGTATTCCAAGCATAAGAGTCCTAAACTTTGGTTGCAAACTTCCTCTTTGCAAATGGCCAAGTCATTTGACCACTTGAATTCAAGATTGATCAGTCCTGAAAAGACAGGTATCAATATTCTTTACATTCTTTGAGCAAAATAAAATCACATTATATCTATATTATTAAAAAACAGAGAGCTCATTGGAATTAAAGTATTAGAATAAAGGAATAAATTGTGTTGACCCTAGCTGCCAGTGGGAGTAAAATGCAAATCAGCAGCATCAACAAATAATATACAGGCTCATGTCATTGTTCTGCTTTCTCTATTTAAGCTCAACATGTTCTCAATTCTTGTAGTGTGTAATACATACAAATGTAGTAACATGAAGAAATGTCTGCAAACTGTGGAACATTTCAGTACCAAGGGAGTGTACCTGAAAGCTGTGACTAGAAAAGCCAGCCAGAGTGAGAAAGTGAAATAAGGGAACAGAATCCACATACACAGGTCACATCTTTTTTAAGTTAAAATCAGTTTGTGTAACTTCTTTCATACTATGGAAAGGATCCCTTGAAAGTATAGCCTTTGTGTAACTTCTTTCAAGGGTGATAGTTACTACTCACTGAGAGTAGAACCAGAAACTAGAATGTAGTCACTTGTTTTCATGAAATTAATTATTTAGTGCTTTCTATCGGCTAGACAGAAAATTAGGTATGGAAATCAACTTAAATAAAAAAAGCCTCTCAAGGAAATTTCCATAAAACCTGTGAGGTATGGTTTAAGAGATTCTTTTTTTATAAACATAATTATTTTGAGTTTTACTATTACTAGCTTTTGAAATGCAGAGTTTTTCTTATGAATTTGTTGTCTTCTCTGTTGCAAATATTAATCATTTGTATGGGATTGTACTTTATTTTGATGATCTGTGTTTATTCTTTCACTAAGAACAGTGTCTTGATACCTTAGGCATTTTAGACTCTCTCGTAAAATTAGGTAGTATAATTTCCCCAATGTTTATCAAATTATTTGGCAATTATAAATCACCCATATTGTCATTTAATTTTTGAATTAGATTTTATATTTACAATTATAGTAACATAATTTTTGTTTGAATAATGAGGAGCACAAGATCAAGTTGGATAGAATATGTATCTTAGTAATACTGAGTCTTACAATTTTTCCACTTAGGTTTTCCCCAACTGCTCTTAACAATCTTCTATAATTTTCAGAGTACAGTGTTAAACATCGCCTGTGACTTTTTCCTCATTGTGGGTATTATTTCTTACATTTTTATGTTTTAAATGAAGAAATAATATTTTCAGATATTTATGAGTAATTTATGATAATCTGATACATGCACAAAAAGTATTACCAAATCAGGGTAATTAGTGCATTTGAATGCAACACTGAAAGAAATTGGTATTTTAAATTTTATTTTCAATGAAAAAAATATAACTGACTTTATATATTTAAGTGAATTCACTAATTCTAGTAGCTATTTAAAAATTCCTTTTGGTTGTATATACAATAATATTCTTTGTGAATGAAGGGCAACTTTATTTTTTCTTCAGTTTTCAAAGATTATAAGTTCATATAGAATGTTGATGTGGTGAGATGGATTTCAACATTTTGACTTGTTTCTACATAAGAGTCAAAGGGCCTTCAACATTACATATGATATTTGTAAGTTCCCCTACCAGCCAGATTGATTAGCTAAATGGGTTTTGAGTTACATCATATGCTTTTTATATATCCACTAAAGGACTGCTTCATCTCCCTTATTTTGTTAGTATTATAGATTACAATGATCTCCAAACATTAAACCTTTTTATGTATTAATGGACTTGATTTGCTAAGTGTTTTGCTTTGTTTTCTGTTGAGACAGGGTTTTACTGTGCAGTTTACTATGCAGACTGGCCTTAACATCACTTCATAGACCAGACTGGCTTTGATCTCAGAGCAATCTTCCTGCTTCAGCCCTGAGTGCTGGGATTACAGCTATGCACTACCATTATGCACTACCATGCCAGCATACTTTGCTAGTTTTTATTGAAGATCTCTTTTTTAAATTTATGAGGAACATCAGCCTGTAGTTTTTTTTTTTTTAACAATTCCTCTCGTTTTTTTTTTTTTTTTTTTTTTTTTTAATGTATTTCATACAGGGTCTCACTACACAGATAGGACTTGGTAGTGATCCAGTTTTCAGCCTCCCAAGTGCTGGGACTATAGGCATGCACCACAAGCCCAGTCTCAGTCACCCCAGGGGTAAGGACACACAGCACACCTGGATTGAACTCTGGTTCTTGCACTTGCCTAAGCAGGTACTTTAGTCCATTGAGCTGGCTGGCCCGCCCTTCCTGTTTGTTTTTAAATTTAATTTAACTAATTTATTTCTGGTGGTACCAGGGATTGAACTCGATCTTGCACTTGCCAGGTAAGCACTTATTCCATTGAGCTACCTCCCCAGTCCCCTGATTTTTATTCTAACATCCGATCTGTTGATTTGGGAAGTACTGTATTTTGCCTCTGTTTACTGCAAAGTGGTTGTGTTGCAATTACTGCATCTTCCTGAAGTGGTTGAAAACATATGGGTCTGAAGTCTTTGTTAAATGCTTTTATAAATTCAATTTCTTTAATAAATACAGGATAGTTAGAAAAATGGATATACAGGTATCCCTGAAACATGCCAACTTTAGCTCTTTCAGGGAGATATCAGAAGAGGTCCAGATTGGTCAAGTGGAATCTGTAGTTTAAGTTTTCCAAATCTCCACAGTGATAACCACAGTGCTTATAAGTTGGCATTCCTACAAAGGAAAAGTTCCTTTTCCTCCTACAAACCTTAAAGTGTTCTTCACCATCCCCACAAACTCACCTGAATTTTTAGACTTTGTAAATAGCCATTCTTACTTAAATAAGGTAGAATCTTGGTATTGTTTGGATTTGAATTTCTCTATGGCTAAAGATACTAAACATTTCTTCATGCATTTGTTGGCCATTTATACTGAGAAATATTTATTTATCTCAATTGCCCATATTATTGATTTGGACTTTCATTTGATTGGGGTTAATTTGTTTTTGTATTCTTCATATATGTCAGGCACTAATCCTCTGTTAGAGGAATAGATGGCATTTTTTTCCTATTCTGTAGGTTGTCTTTTCTTTCTTTCTTTTTTTTTTTTTTTGTTGTAGTTGTTCAGAAGCCTTTTAACATAATCCCATTTGTTAATTATCAATTATGTCTTATTCAGCTGGTTCTGATCAGCAAGTCCTTGCCTATGTCTATGTTTATTTTTTCTCCTTCCAGTAGATTAAGCATTTCTGTTTATATATTTATGCCTTTGATCCATTTTGATTTTAGTACACAGTGAAAGATACAAAGATTCATTTTTCTGTACTCAATAACCAGTTTTCCCAGAACTACTTGTTATAGACTTTTCTACAACATATATTTTTGGCATCTGTGTTGAAATTCAGATGGCTGAAGGTGATGTGGATTCTTTCTGGAACCTCTAGTCTATTTCGCTGACAAACACACCTGTTTTTATTTTTATTTTTTAATATTTTTTTGTCAGAGATAAATTAATTTAATTTATTTATTTTTAATTTATTTTTTATTTTATTGAAGTATAAATATCAATCAGACAGTTTTAAGACACCCTAACAAGACAGATTCAATAAATTAATACATTGCAAACTGTTTTCATACTGTTTTGGTATCGTACAAGGTGCATACATGATATTATACTTACAGACATTATTATAGCAGATGTCTCTTATCAGTAAATTAAGAGTGTAGCTGCTTACTTATCTTATTTTTTATCCCTGAATTATATTAAAAATTCAATAATTATTTTCCTAGTGGATGACCGTAGTACTAGAGGCCGACATAGACACACCTGTTTTTAGTACCATGTTTATAGCAGCATAATTCACAATAGGTAAATCATGCAAAACTAGTTGAATTAACAGATGAATGGATAAAGAAAATGATATATGTATATATAATGGGGCATTATTCAACCATAAAGATAAATTTGAATCATTTGCAGAAAAATGAATAGATCTTTAGATCATAATGCTAAGCCACAAAAGGTTAAGTATCACATAGTTCCTCTAATTTGCAAGAAGTAAAATGCTAATAATTTAAAGTGCAAATTAAAAAAACATGTTGGGAAACAAGAGATTCTGTAGAAATCTGGGGAAGAATGGAGAGAGGATTGGGGAGCAAGTAGGAGAAGTAAAAATGATCAAGTTGGGATTTAATGATGGACATGGTGGTGCATGCTGATAATCCCAGCACTTAAGAAGCTCAGACAGAAAGATAGTTGTGAATCTGAGACCAGTCTGGGCTGCAATATGAGCTCAAGGCCAGGTTGAACTGCATAACAAGATCCCTTCTCAAAAAGACAAAAAAAAAAAAATGGGATCCATTCACATAGCAATTTACCAAGCTGAATACAAGTACTAGGTACTGCAAATGCATTACAAAAGATAAAAGTAAAAATGTGCATCAAGATATAGGCCCAGTATTTAATTACTTTGTAAGTTAGCTATAGTTTATTTCTCAATTTTATTTTGGTTCTAGACTGTGTGATTTAGTTGTGGATCCTTACATTGTTACTATTTTGCTTTGTTTTTTAATTTATTTGTGTTTGTTTGTTTCTGCTATTCCCTGCAGGCCTCAAATTCACTGGGTAGCCCAGGCTTTCTTTGAACAACTGATCTGCCACCTCCATCCTCAGCGTGCTGGAACCATGCTGTTTTAATTAATGTATCTTTATAATAAAATTGAAAGCAAGAAGCATGAGTCTGCCACTTCACTCTTTATTTTTTCGAGTTTGCTTTGGCTAATCTTTCAATTTAGGATTAATTTAGGGATACTTTCAATTCTCTAAAAAAGTCTGTTGGGATTCTCACAGGAATTGTGTTGAATCTATAGGTCAAACTTGAGGAGTCTTATCATCTTAACAAAACTAGTTAGAGCATACATAACATAAAGTTTACCATTGATGACTTTTAGTGCTTTCACAATGTTGTCCCTTGGCAACCATTAGTTGCCTTTCCATGTCTATGTATTTGATGAATCTTGGATGTTTCATATTAAACCATCATGCAAAGTATGCTTCTGCGTTTAGTGCATTTGATTTAATATGTCCATTCACATAGTAGCAAATACTGGAATGATACTCCTTTTCATGGTTACATAATAATCAAAATTTGAATTTATTGCATTCATGCACATATCAGACAATTTATTCACTGATGTGCATTTCAGTTTTTCACATCATATATTGTACCACAGATCAATTTACTGACATTTTCATTGTTTTCACCTTTAAGGTGTTGCAGGCAGGTTGTGTGGCAATTTGCCATTCTTTTGGCTGTATACTTGGTAATGGAACTGCTGGGTAAAATGTTACTTCTATATTTAACTCACAAAACAACTAGCAAAGTGTCTTCCACCATGGCTCAAGCATTTACATGTTCACAAGCAATGCACTACTGTTCTGTTTTTTTCTGCATCCTTATCAATATATGTGTTCTCCCTTTTAAAAATGAGGTAATCCTCCTGGCTGTAAATGTTGATATCAATAAGAATTGGAGTTTTGTTCTATTTCAAGTTTGTTTAGTAGAAGACAACTTTGTGACTAAGTAAAATGGAAGGACCTTCTTTCACCATACTTCAGTGCTTGAAAGGACAGTTCAAGTAAGTTCACAATATTTCACTTAAAGTTTTGTTGCAGGAACTATATTCTGAAGTGGTGCCATAAAACCATATTACAACCAAATCTGTATTATATGGTATTGTGAATGGAGTCCAAAATGCCACTTCTAGAAATTCTACACTGTAATCTCTATTCATAGTGAGTTAAACTTGAGGTTAAGTATAGCATAATTATTTAATTTTTACCTATTACCAGGTATGAAAAGTATAAAAGACATTAAGAATTAGTGTCAGAGCCGGGCGTGGTGGCGCATGCCTGTAATCCCAGCACTCGGGAGGCTGAGGCAGGAGGATTGTTGTGAGTTCGAGACCAGCCTGAGCTACAAAGTGAGCTTAAAGCCAGCCTGAACTGCATAGTGAGACCCTGTCTCAAAAAGACAAAAAAAAAAAAAAAAAAAAAAAAAAAAAAAAAAAAAAAAAAAAAAAAAAAAA
>PVKA01010997.1:5533-32472 GCA_004027165.1 Ctenomys sociabilis | reverse complement strand
AATAATACCTAAAGAGAAAAGTTTACGATTATATATTCTGAAATAGCATGAAAACACTGACAGAACTAAAGCTCATTTATTTTTGAGTTTTCCATTATGAACCTTACATACAAATATTACTTATATTAATAAGTTACAAAATATCTTCTTGGAGTGAAATAGATGTTTATCATTTTGCTTTTATATAATACTGATTTTTCTTTTTTTAACATTTTGGGGGTTTTTTTTTTAATTAATTTATTTATTGCAGTGTCTCACTACACATCACGGACTCTTTTTTTTGGCGGGGTGGGGGGTGTCAGCTCAGCCCGCCCTTGGGGAGGGCCTGGCACAGCATGTGGTGCTGAGGATCGAACCACGGTCCCTGAGAGCTTGCCTAAGCAAGCGCTTTAGACTGCTGAGCTATCTTGCCAGCCCCCTGATTTTTCTTTTATGCCAATTTCTTCCTTAAGTTTCAAAATATTGAGGACAAATATATAACAACAAAAAGCATGTGAAGATTAAAAGGAGGCATGATATTCATTCTTAAAAATTTATACTGTCCTACCACTCTTAATACCTGAAATATAAAGTATGCATATTTGAAAAATTTGTTCAGTGTTACGATGTTTGCAGAAGGATGCAACCAGCTAAATTCTGACCATGAAAACCTTAAAAACAAAGAAACTAGTTTCAAAAAACAAATGGTAAAACAATAAAAGAAATTTATGGACTAAAATAGTTATCTATCAGCTGAAAAATGTGAACTTTATTTAAATCCTGTTTAAGATAAATCAATAAAACTTTTTGGAACTAATGAGACTAATGTAAGTTTCAGTACTGACTGGATATTTAATGACAGTAAAACATTGTTAAATTGTTTTTACCTATGTTGTTAGCTACAATGATCACAAAATAAGAACCTTCTTTTAGAGCTATGTGCTACATAAGTGCATATTGATAAGTGACAACATAATATACGGGGTTACTTTAAAACATTAGCAGATTATGAGGGTATGTGCATGGATGGAACAGGACTCATCAAAACACTGACAGTTTTGGGGACAAGTGAGAATGCATGTGTATTTTATTCCATTTATATTAATATATCTTCTAAATTGTTCATAACAAGCCTTCAAAAATTCATTTTAGGGGCCAGGGAGATGGCTCAGTGGAATAAGTGCTTCCCTGGCAAGTGCAAAGGCTTGAGTTCAATCCCCTGTTCCACCAAGAAAAAAAGCAAATCATTTTAACTTTTAAAATGCTTTAAAATTTATATCAACTATTGAAATGTTTGAGCATATATTATATTGATAATGATGTTAATAACAGGAATCCTAAGACTTCCCAAGAAATAATTGAAATTAAGGGTATTTTTAGTATTAAAATTCTTGCAATTTCTCAGTCCCATCATGTGAATACGTCACGCTCATTATGCTCTTGCCTTTTGCTTCAATTGCTCTTCCAGGATAGAATATCTTTCTCCCTCCTCTTCTTTTCTACCAGGACCTGTTGGTTCATTTATCAATTTCCAAGCATTTCTCACAATTTTATATATTCTGACTTACAATAATCTCTCTCCTCTGTGAGTTTCTATGAAAATGTTCTAATAATTTATTAACAGCATATAGTATTATAGGTTCATTTTGAGAATTTTTTCTATCCATTTCATAATTTAACAGTAGCAAATACATTTCCTTTTATTATTCCTCTATTAATTTACTTTTCCATTAATTTTACAGCTGTGTAGATAGTACACTTTTAATAAATTCATATAAAACTGAAAATGGCTACCTGGTCAATGATCACTTCTAAATATGGTTATTGTTAGGTTAGCAATCATGCTAGGGCTCTGGTAAAACAACAAAGTAATACAACATACTAACAAAAATGAAGTATTGTCGTTTGTGTGGATGAAATTACTGTTAGGCACAGTATTTACCTTTTGTATTCTGACATGATATAGTGGTAGGACTTAAATGTTCTCAAAGACGAAAAATCGTGGGTAATCTATTTATAAATCCAGACACTGACTGCGGTTGTAATTTGCACAGTTTAGTTGAGCACAAACAAAGACTTAAACTTTAAAGCAGGTCAGATTCTTTCACTGTTTAAACGTGTCTTTAACAAGGTCTTAGTATCGTATTTTTTGCAGTAAACGTATCAAGCATATCCAAATCGGGAAAATAATGCTGAAGTACCAGTTTTGACACAGGAGTATTTTCGAAGGAGGTGGGGGTTAGGAAAGCTGTCTAGTAGGCTTGTGTATCAGACAAGTTAGGTAATATTTATGCTTCTTTCACTGACCTCGGGCATGTCAGTTCATCTCTCTGTGATCCAATTTCCCTATTTGTAAGAGGAATAAGATCTCATCATGACTTGGAAGAGATTAAAGAACATAACGAAAAGTACCAAACATCAAGTTGTAAGATAGAAAGAATTAGAAAAATGGCTTTGTAAAATTATGTTATTAATTTTTCTCAGTGAAATCTTTAAAATATTGTAGAAGTGGATTAGAATTATACCCTGTGAAAAATGTGTTTTTGCAGATTAAAAGAAAAGTGATTAAAATTAGTAATTTTCTAACTCTTATTACATTGCTAAACATTGAAATTCTCTTGTGTGAATAAACAACACTTGAAGATAAACTGCAAGTGTGTAAATTCCTCAAAAAAAAACTAGGGTTAGAAGTCACATTTGACTCAGCTATTCACCTTTGGATATTTGCCCAGAAAAATTAAAAACACAATGCCTCAGCACAGTTTGTTACAGTTAAATCTTGGTGACAACTCAAATGCCCAAAAACTGAGGAATGGATAAAAAAGATAGAGTATTTTTATATACTGGAGTATTACTCAGGTATAAAGAAAGAAAAACTTGAGGGTGCTATAGGTAAATGTATGCATTTACCTATAGACTAAACTCATAAGTGAAATAAATCAGACTCTCATGTGTAAACACTGTATACTGTCTAGCATAAAAAACTAAAACAGCAAATATGACACAAAAGGTACAATAGACATTGTGAAAGGGAAAGAAACTGCTCAAAAAGAAAGAACACCTGGGAAAAGGGAAAGGAGAGAAGAAGGAAGAAAAAACTGTATATGATAGGTAAGATAATTGTAGTATTACTTTCTATTAGTTTGTTGAAAGGAATGGTTAGTTTTTATATTGTTTGATCAATCTTACATGTCTATATCTGGTAACCTGAGCAACTACTTTTAAGATAATAATATGTAATATATTGACCATTGTTTATCTTACTTTGAAATTCTGCATCATTTTTATTGCTTTTTATTATCTATAATAAAAAACAAAATTTAAAAGAAGAAAATAAACTAAAAAGTCTAAAAGAGCCAAATCTAAGTTTAAACACATATTTTATTGAATATTTTATGAAGTGCCTTACAAGAAGTAAAAGTACGAACTCCTTAATACCAGTGAAAACTTGTTCCAAAGAAAAATCAAGCCAACTCCATATTGCTGTTGTAATACTGCATTTAGGCTCTGAAGGACTGAGAAAACCCTTTTTATGGTGCTGGGAAGATATCTCAGTAACATAAGTGCCTGCCTCACAAATATGAGGTCTTGAGTTTGATACCTGGTACCAAAAAAAAAAAAAAAAAAAAAAAAAAAAAAAAAAAAAAAAAAAAAAAAAAAAAAAAAAAAAAAGAAAAGAAAAGAAAAACCTGTTACATATTAAAAGACTCAAGGAAAAGCTAAAAATGGCATTATAAACTCAACATAGATATTAAAACAATGGGTCTGTCATCTTTATGAAATACTTTTATAGCAGGCATTATACAGAGCACTCTTACATGCATTGTTTCATTTGATTATCCTCAACAATGATATGTGACCAATGCAATTATAATTCCTACTTTATAGGTTAGGAAACTGAAAATTTGAGAAGCTAATTATCTGTCAAACACTATTTAGATAGAAAGCTGAAATTCACCTTGTCTTTCTGGAAACCTACCTGTGAAATAATACATATACAAAGAATAAATGTAAGACAAAATTTTAAGGTTAAAAATGTAAAGACCTATTTAAGGTAAATTTAAAGATATATGAAGTTTTCTTCATTTTGGATTATAACAAGTTGACAATATGTCCAACTTTCTAGAACAAAATCTCATCTTTATAAAACAGATGTTTTACAATATTTTAATTTTTTATAGTTCAAAATACCTAACAAATATCATAAAACAAGACTTTCCATGGATTACTGTAAATAAAAATATTTATCAGATCAACAATTTATAAGAAAACTAGACTAAAAAGGTCTCTAGGTGCTGAAACTGTGACCTCTGGTTTTATAGAGTAACTGAAAAAATACTGTTTATTCTTTTTTTTAATTTATTTTTTATTTTATTGAAGTACAAATATCAATCAGACAGTTTTAAGATACCTTAACAAGACAGGTTCGATAAATTAATACATTGCAAACTGTTTTCATAATGTTTTGATATCGTACAAGGTGCATACATGATATTATACTTACATTATTATAGCAGATGTCTCTTTTTTTAAATTTATTTTTTATTTTATTGAAGAATACTGCTTATTCTGATTCAGTCAGAACCAGGAAGTTTTAAGAAACATTTAGGCAAATGACTAAAACTATATTAACATAATGCTGATAGTCATAGACTCCTTATAAAACTAAAATAAATAAGACATACTGGATATTTAAAACTTAATAAAGTATTAAGGTAAAACAAAAAATTCCATAAATATCTTAGGTTTGGTATAGTAGGTAGAATACAATAGTTTTGTATCATACTGAGTTTATAAACAACTTTTTTTGTTTTTCAGTTATGAGAAAAACATTTAAGGAAGTCTGTTGTGACTGTGGCAAACTTTCGTAACATATGTGAAGTTTAGAGAGAAACAACTTCATCATTTAAAGAGAACTCCAGCTACTTCCTGTGCAGTTGAATTATCCTCCTGGGAGAGGCCCAGGTAGAAGGGCCCCTTGGTAGAACTTAGTTAAGTCTTGGATGACTCAACATCCTACCAGTGCAGCCCAGTCTTAAAAATACTGCCAGTTCATCAGCCTCATCCATACTTAGTATTTGCTAAGCTCTTTATGACTTCAGTGACAGTAGAAAGTTTAAGAATTCAAAAGTACCTTAAATATCTCAGTTTATTATATCATGTACTATACGTTATCACTGCTTTTATATTTTTAATACCTATTATTATTCATTGTGGGACTTGTTATATGTACATAGCACTTGCTACATGCACTGTCTGCCCCCTTCATCCTCCTTCTCTAGATTCTTTTCCTATCTCCACAGAGGACACCAGTTCCCTGCTACCTCTGTTTTATTTTACTCTTTATATTTGGAGCCTCTCACATTAGGTAAACTATGCAATATTTAGTGCTCTGTGTTGTACTTAGTACTATGGTATCAAGATCCACCTATTTTCCTATGACTCAAATTTATCCTTTGTTAGGGCTGATATGCATATATACCACATTTTCTTTATCCATTCATCTGGTTATTGACATCTAGCTTTTTTCTGTAATTTTTGGCTATTATGAGCTGTGCTGCTATAAATACACAGGTATGTATCACCATAATATAACTTTAATTCTTTCAGGAACATATCCAAAACAAAATCTCTATTTTTAGTTTTTTAAGGAATTTCCATGTGATTTTCATACTGTTGTACTACTTTATAGTCCCACCAATAATGTAAAATGGTTTAATTTCCATCAGAGACTCATCAGCATGTGTTTTTTCTAAAAAAACTTATTAGTGTTAAATGAAACAGATATGCAATTTTACATATTGTATTTATTGTTTAGCGTGTCCTTAATAATAGCCATTCTTACTGGAAAAAAAATGGAATGTTGTTCTTATTTGTATTTCTCTAATGGCTAAGGATGGTGAACATTTTTCACGTATTTATTGGCCATCTGAACTTCTGATAGTGACTATTCATTTCAATTGATTTTGACTGTGTCTTATTTAGGGGGTCTAATTCTTTTTTTTTTTTTTTTTTTTTTTTTTTTTTTTTTTTTTTTTTTTTTTCTTTTTTTTGTCTTTTTGAGACAGGGTCTCATTATGCAGTTCAGGCTGGCCTTAAGCACACTTTGTAGCTCAGGCTGGTCTCGAACTCACAACAATCCTCCTGCCTCAGCCTCCCGAGTGCTAGGTTTACAGGCATGCGCCACCATGCCCGGCAAGGGGGTCTAATTCTTTATGTATTCTAGATATGAGTTCTCTGTCAGAGAGTAGCTGGCTATATGTTTCCACAGTTATTTACTATTTTGTCCAGTGAGTAATTAGAAGGCTCCCAGGCAAGGTTTCTACTTATTAGTTATTTTCATTTGTCAAATATTTTAAGTAGTTATAATAACAAACTTTAATGCATTTAATAATGTACATGTGTCTTATAAAGAAAAGAGAGATGAAACATTTATGACAAATATGCTAAAAATCTACTTGTAATGAATCAAGCTGCTCACAAGCAAGCACATTCTTTCCTTAGCTGTCATTTCTGCACAAAGGTTTTGATTTTACAAAATATCACCAACCTGTGATAGACCCTCAGGTCTAACAAATTGAAGAAAAATGTTAAGGTTGATATTTCTTAAACATTGTACTTTCTTTAAGATATGCTTTTTTAGAGATGGTGAGGGCTTCTGGGAATGAGGGTGAATGGCAGGAAGGAGTGGGAGGGAAATGGAAGTGAAAAGATCAATAAATAATGACGAATATATTTATTATGGATCCTAATAATGTAATAATAAAAATTTTAAATGTTTGATTTCCTCAATAAGACATAATGGAGACTGTCATTTAAATGAGTTTTTTCATATATAAGGTGATAACTATCCTTTGGACTTTAACGCCTATGTCTATTTTTCCTTACAATAAAGTTCAACACTAATCACAGGGATTTTTCATAGATGCATGTGTTTCTAGATAGGCTATTTATGGATGATGCCTTATGTAGGTTATTAGAGATATAAGTCTTTTTAAAGTTATAAACTTGCTTTTATAATTTTTATGTAAAAGAACATAAATTCAAATAATATGCCAGAGTATGAAAGTTTATTTACTCTTTTCATTTCTACACATTCTATAAGAAATCTGACTACTAGACTCTGGCCAGTTTCTGATAATTGGTTGTTAAGGCTTTGATATATCACAGTGTTTAAGCATATGTATATATGTTTACTCAGTCACTTATTCATGCAAAATTACTGAGCATCAGAGATGTTGCAAGCATGGACTCAGGTGGAAGATTCAGTGGTGAACAAAACAAAATTGTTCCTCTTGAAGAACATGCTCTGTGGGACAATTCACAGATCCAGGTAGTGTCATGCAGGCATGACTATTATGCAAACAATAAACAAGGGTCACCAATAGAAGGATGCAGCTAGGAAGTAAGCAATTTTAGACAGTGTGATCAGGAGCATTTAAACAGAAAGTTGAACAAACTAAAGGAGCAGACTCATGTGACATTCTAGTGGCAGCATACTCCAGACAGAGCAAACAAATGTCAAGAGCTTCAGATGTGAGTTACGTTTAAAATGGTTGAGATAATAAGGGAGATAGTGTGGCTGGACTGAACTGAGAGGAGAAACATGCTAAGAGCTGATGTCAGAAGACTATGGAGACAGTATGTATGTGTACATTGCACAAATATCTTTTTCTATAAATGAATTACTGCACATATATAGAAAGACATTTAAATATCAACAGATGACTTTAAGTAGGCAGAATTGGAAATACAGTCAAATGGACAGTGGTCCTTTTAAATTAGGCAACTTTTATTAGCTGTAATCAATTGTTAAAATGACATGTACAAGCCAGAGCCCAACTCTGTGCTGGAAAGAATGGCTACTGCCAAGAAATCAGTGAATAATAAATGGTGGAAGGAGGGCTGGCCAGATAGCTGAGCAGATTATATCACCTCCTTAGGCAGACTCAGGGACCGGGATTTATCCCCAGCATGCCTGCCAGCCCCATTCCCAGGGCATGCTGAGATGGCCATTGAGACTATGCGTGATGGTATGCACCTATAATCCCAGCACTTGGGAGGCTGAAAACAGGAGGAGCAATATGAGACCAATCTGTGTAATGAGACCTGTAGGCACTATACTAAATACAATAAAACAAACAAACAAACAAAAAAAACAAAAACAAATGCAAGAGGGGCTGTGGGGGAAAGGAACCCTTCTCCACTGTAGAAGTAGTACAACCACTGTGGAAATCAGTGTGGAGATTCCTCAAAAACTTAAACCACAGGTTCCATTTCACTCAGCTAGTTCCTTTCTTGGTATTTTTTTCCAAAAGTTAAAAGCAACATACCACTGCAATATATGAACACCCATTTATGTTTTTTTTTGTGGAACCAGGAATTAGCACTCATGTTTACAGAAACATAATTTGGAATTCGTAAATCTTGGAAACAGCCCTGATGCTCATCAATGGATAGATAAGAGGTGGCATTCTTATACTCTAGAGTACCACTCTGCACAAAAAAGGATAACCTTGAGACATTTACAGGTAGAGGGATGCACCTTGAGACTACATACTCAAGTAAATTAGACACACATATTTAAAGATCATATTGTTTCTGTGGTGTGAGCCTAAATAAGGACAAAAATGTATAAGAGATATTGGGAAATAGGAAGAAAATGTTCAAATAAAGGCTGAAAGTGGAAGAAGGGAAAAAGGGAAAAGAAAAACTAAACAATGGAAACAAAGCTTTTGTAAAAAAAGAAAAAAAGAGGTTGAAAGGAGGGAACAGGACTGGAGAAACAAAAAGACTATATATTACACACAGGAACGAATAACCTATTATTTTTTCCATAGTTTTATCTAGAACAAATAGAAATGAGACAGTTTCAAATCAAATTATTAGAACAGATTCAATAATTAATACATTACATATCATTTTTTTAGTGGTTATTTGTTGTACAAGGCAGAGGCATGATATTCTATTTACAAACACTATTAGAGCAGATACCTCTATTCATTGAATTGTAGTAGATGTATACCTATCTTTTTTTTTCTTAAAGCTGAATTATAGTATAGTTTCAATAATTAATACTTTTTACATTGTTATCTTCCTAGTAGTTATCCACAGTACAAGAAGCAGAGAGGATATCCTGTCCAAACACTATTATTGAAAACCTTTCTTCTCATAGAGTTATGCAAAAGTAGCTGCATATTTATCCAAACTGTTATATATATACAAATACAGAATGGTCCTTCCTTTGTATCCACCTTCTTTGGTTTAGTCCTGTCAGAGATGGGTATTCTATTGGTACTCAATTATTATAGGTGCTTGAATTCAGCAAAACACTCCAACAAAGTCCAGGAGTCCACAATACTAGTGGGTTATGCACAGAAGTTGTTGACTAGAACCACTTACAACTCAGCATATTATTATGGTTTTATTTTATATACATTGTTTTTATACTTTTCTGCTGGATGGTTAAGACCCAGATAGAGCAAGACCTATATAACAAGAAATGTAACTTTTGTATCTGATGAGGTCAGGCAGGTCTACTCAGGGTTTACCCTATAACCCTGTACATCACTTTGTAGATCCTTTGCCAGTGTCAGCCATGTGGATGAGCCATGACCATTGTTTGACCAATTTTCTCTATGTCAAAGCATGTGAGAAAGTTTTCTCTCCATGTGTCTGTCCTTAGGCACACAATACATCATCAATCACATTCCTCTGTGGCCCCATAATTTCCTGGATCAGAAAATATGGGGCACAACTGAGTTCCATGAAGTTACAGTACAGGTTCTCCTATGTCCTGAGTCTTCACTGACCTTGAATGATTAGGGCCAAAATGTTGACTGACCTTGCATCCCTTCCATTTCTCCAACTTTTGATCTGCAAACTTAGGCTCTTAACCAGCCCAAAGAGAAGCTTATTATTACCCTGCAACATATGCAGTTCAGTTTACCCTAATTGTCTAAATATAAAACATTTTAGGGATAACATGGAACATATATTTTCTATCAAGTATTGAAGTATCAAATTTTAAGTTCTTACAGAATATGAGGAAAAAAATTTAAAAAATAGTACTGTACACATATTATTACACAGAAATTTAGAAATCTAAGCATATACAGCCTTGTAGCAGAATAGTCTAGTAACATTTTTTTCCTTGTGTCTTTTTTTCTTTTTTTTTCATTTATTACACACAAAAAAAGAAAGAAAACTTTTACTTGTGAGACAGTGTGGTAATAATTGGTACGTTGTGACAGGAAGTATGTATTTAGCACACCAGAATGACAGGCATTCCAAGGATGACCCTTCTATTACACATTGCTATGTTCAGTGTACTTGCTTGGTTCCCAGGTATCAGCATATATAGATAGTCAGGTTGAGAATCCTACCATTTAACTGCTACTTTCAAAAACCTGTTGATGTTTCTCAGGATCTTTGCTTTGCCCATTTTGTGTGTACAAATGTATGGCTTTGTCCCTGTCCTCTTTCTCAGCTTTTCTCCTTACCTCTCCTTGTTGTCCAGTCTTCAAGTTCATGCTTTGCTTTTAGTTGTGTTACACATTTCTATTTGTATTTCTTCCTTTGATTTCTTATAGTAGGGAGACTAAAGTGTACAAACACAATTTACATAAAAAAAGAAAAAAAATGCACATGTGTAGCAGTGTAAGTCAACTTGGCAATATTACAGAACCCAGATACATGGTTAAGCACTAATCTAAGGGCTGGCCAAATAGCTCAGTAGATTAAAATGCCAGCAAGCAGGCTCAGTGGCAAGGGGTTCAATCCCTGGGCCTGCCATGCCAGCCCCCACCTCCAGGGTGTGTTGAGATAGCAATTGAAATACTCCATATCGCTAGCCATCCGTGAAATGCAAATAAAAACAACACTGAGATACCATCTCACTCCAGAAAGAATGGCTATCATAAGGAAATCAACCAACAACAAATGTTGGAGAGGTTGTGGAAAAAAGGGAACTCTTCTCCACTGCTGGTGGGAATGTATACTGGTACAACCATTGTGGAGATCAGTGTGGAGACTCCTCAAAAGATTAGGACAGGAAATCCCATTCAAGCCAGCTATCCCCCTATTGGGAATTTTCCCGGAGGAACTGAAAACATTATATTATGGTGATATATGTGTACCTATGTTTATAGCAGCACAATCTGTGATAGCAAAATCTTGGGAACAACCAAGATGCCCATCACATGAGGGATGGTTGAAAAAGATGTGGTATTTCTATATAATGGAGTATTACTCAGCTATTAAGAATGATAATCTTGAAGCATTTATATTGAACTGGATGCCACTTGAACATATACTCCTAAGTGAAATAAACCAGACACACATGTGCAAATATTGTATAGTCTTCCTAGTACAAGAAGTCAAAAGAAGAAATACAAATACAAATGTACAACAACTGAAAACAGTTGAGTCAGATAGATAGGGCAAACTTAATGGCATATGCTGCAGGGTACTAATCAGCTTTTCTTCTGGATAGTTAACAACCTCAGTTTATAGATCAAAATTGGAGAAATAGAAGAGCTGCAAGGCCAGCCAACATTTTGGCCCTAGTCTTTCAAGGTCAGTGAAGACTCAGGACATAGGTGAACCTGTACTGTAATGTTATGAAACTCAGTTGTGCCCCTAATTTTCTGAACAAGGAGATTATGGAGCCACAGAGCAAGGAGATCAATGACCTATAGTGTGCCTGGGGAGAGTCACATGGAGAGAAAACTTACTGTCAGGCTCTCACAGAGAGCAAACTGGTCAAGCATTGGCTGTGAATCATCCACATGGGTGACACAGACAAAGGATCTACAGAGTAAGGTATAGGACTACAAGAAAAACCCTGAGGGAACTTCACTGACCTCATCAGAAACAAAAACTACATGTTTTGGTATATAGGTCTTGCTCTATCTCGGTCTTAACCATCCAGCAGAAAAATACGCAAATGAGTTACAAAACACAGGGCCATAATAATAAGTTTAGCTGTAAATGGCTATAGTCAACAACTTCTTCAGATAACTTACTATTATTGTGGAATGCTGGACTGTGTTGGATTATGTCCTTGAATTCAGGCACCTAAATTGGTTGAATGACAATTCAACCTAATTGGTTGACAGGTTTAGCTGAAAAAAGTGGTATGGAAAGGAAGAATCATAATGTGTGTGTATAAACAATACAGTTAGGATAAATATGCTGTGCTTCTGCATAATTGTATGAGAAGCAAGATTTGTACTAATGGTGGTTGGACAGGATGTTATGTTGGCTTTTAGTACTATGGACAACCACTAGGAAAATAATAAGGTAGAAAGTATTAATTACTGAACCTGTGATATAATTCAGGTATAAAAAATCAGATAAGTAAGCAGCTATACTCTCTTTATTTACTGATAAGAGACATCTGCTATAATAATGTCTGTAAGTATAATATCATGTATGCACCTTGTATGACACCAAAACATTATGAAAACAGTTTGCAATGTATTATCGAAAAAAATTATAATTATATGTAAAAAAACAATAAAATAAATAAATAAATAAATAAATGAAACTGGGTGTGGTGGTGCATTCCTATAATCCTAGAATTTGGGAGGCTGTAAACAGGAGAATCACCAAGGTCTTTGCACTGAGTCACACCCTCATCCCTTGAAAAAATATTTTCAAAAAAGTTTAGACAGGGTCTTTCTAAGTCAATAAGTTGACCTGGTTGCACTCAAATTTGTAAACCTCCTGCCTCTGCCTCCAAGAATACTAAGATTACAGGTGTGTGCCACCACATTTGGCTCTAATTTCTTGTCTTATGTCTCAAAAATTGACAGCATTAATATATTTCCTTTACAAAATTCTTTTAACTATTTTTTAGAAAAACATTCAAATACATCATCTAACGATTTTCACAGTAAACCTAACCATTTAATCTGTTTATAGGTGAAGTAATTAACATTTTGAAGTTAAGTGACTTATTTGATGTTACTTTAATGGGTGGACAGGAGGAAGGGAATGATAAATGGATGCAAAACTAACTGGACATACAGTATGTGTAGACTTTAAATTTTTTGTTTTGAAACTTCATTTAATTTTCATTTTTGCATTCCAGAGTGACTAATGAATAGGTATGGTGAACAGAACAGCATGCACGAAGCAAGTTGTGCATCAAAAGGCTGTGAATACAGTAATACCTTAAGGACATAAAAAGACAGCTTTGATCCTAAATATTAATAAACAAAAACTGAATCTAACTCACTTGAAGTAGTAATAAATTCCACGAAACATAAGAACTAGATAAAGTCTAATGTGTCACAATGAAATCTAGATTTAGGAACTTATTTATAATTTAAAAATCATATGGAAGAGTAACTGAAATTTTTATTTGAATTTTTATCACTGTTGCCACAATGGACTAACAGGGCTCCACAGACAGTTCATGTACAAAATGTGGAGGTGATAACGTTTACGTCATTGTGTAGGCCAATTCTGCAACCAATCAGAACATAGACCCAAGGAGATCAGGGTCACGCGCTTAAAATCTACTTCTTTTTTGAGACAAGATCTCACTATATATGCAGGTCAGGCTGGCCTTGTGGACACCATGGAACCCACACTGGCCTGGACTGGTGATAGTCCTCCTCCAGCCCCTCATGTGCAGGCATATGCCACTATGGTCAGCTGAGCTCTTCTCTTGATGAAGGATTTATATTATAGAAATATTACTTCATGGCCAGGGTTTACACACGAGTATCACTGTTACATGAATTCATAGTTCTGACTGAAGAGCATATGATTCAATGAAAAATTATCACCACAAAACATAAAGAAGATTCTAGTGACAATCCTACTTCTGATTGTTAAGAGTAGCATTTATACAGACAAAAGGCATTCAAAAAGAAAAACACATATTTAATAACATTTGTAAAAAGAATTGCTAAGGTTTGAGTGTGTCCCTAAAATCTGGGCTGGAGATTGTCCTAAATGCCAGTGTCAGGAAGGTGGGGTGACTCAGAGGTATTGACAGGTCATGAAGTATCTCTTATTCCACTGAGCTATCTTCCTGGCCCTTTGCCCTCCTTTATTTTTTTGCTGGAATTGGGGATTGAACTCAGGCAGTTGCACTTGCCAATAAGCAAGCGCTTATTCTACTGAGCTATCTCCCCAGCCCCATGCCCTTCTTAATAGGAAGCAATGTGCTACTTTACACAAGAGCAGCACCATTGCAAAAGCACAGTCTAACCCTTGCTCCATGCTTGCTCTCACCATCCCTGCCCTCTGCCTCTTGCTGTGGGATGATGCAACACCAGATGTTAGTGCCAGGAACATCTCAGCCTCCAGAGCTGTACACCAAACACATCTCTGTTCACTATAAATTACCTACTCTATGGTATTCTATATTAAGATATATACTTATGTTTAAGACATATAGTCCATATATAATATAAACAGTTCATATAAAGTAGATGAAGATATGAATGTAGAAGGAAATTGAGAATTTTGTGTTTTTTTGAGTATATATCTTCATAGCTTTTATGACTTTGAAATATACATTACAAATCCAGTAAGTAGAGTTCCTTTTAGCCCACTCTCACTACTTTGAACCTTATATTTAATTATTTAAAAAAGCTAGTACAATCATAGGAAAAACTACCTAAAAATGTTATAAGGGATTTAAGATTCTGGCTCTAAATGTGAACTTTACCATGTTCCGAATAAGCACTGCAAATTCAAATATGGAATCACACCAAAACAAAAATTTTAAACATATTAGTTGTTATTAGGATAAATAAATACACTAAATCTCATTTTCTTGGCACCAAACAACAGAGAATCACTGTTACATGATTCTCGTTACACACGATTTTTGTCTAAAGACTTTTCACCTTCTTTAAGCAAAGCATATAGAAGGAAGCACTATAAAATCAGCAAACATTGAAACTTAGGCATTCCTCCATTAAGAAAAGAATTTATTATTATTATGCCTCTTGAACTTAGGAATGCAGCACTACAGGTTTACAACAACAGGGGAAAAAATCATTACTAAATACAAATCTAATCCTACAAATTCAAGATCCTTGTCTGATGAAACTGTTGAGATATATACTAATGAAGCTGTTGCAGAGTTTTAATATTTAGCATAGGAACATTACTAACACTTTACTAATAGTACTGTTACAATAAACTTTATTTTAAACAGTTATGTTATTATTTTTCTCCTGCTAGCTCAGTGTGAAAGAGCTATCAGTTACAGTGGTAAAGTTGGTTTCTCTATTCATCAACCTCACTAGTTCTTGTCCTTAATGCCAAAGGAAACAAAGGGCCAACATTTCCTTTCCCTTTCTTCACATTCAAAGGCTGCTTCAAAATCCAAAAACAAAACAAAACAAAACAAAAAACCCCAAGAAACTAAGAATTTTATTTCCATACAATGAAATGGAATGTGTATAGCAACAGTATCTCTTGTTCTAACCAACTGATAGCAAACAGTTTTTGGAAAAAATTTAGGGCAAGGTCAATATCATTAACTTGAAAAATCATCAGGATACACTAATATAACTCTTAGACAAATCACTGTTCATGCATTCTCTTTTTGGGTTAGAAAATTGAGCGCCAGACTTGAGACTCACTGTTTCAATACTTCATACCATATACATATAAGCTAGAATATTAATTCACTTCTGGTTTCAGCTGTCCTGTATTTTTCTTAATTACTGATAGAGAATGGATGCAACTGTCTTAAATTTTCTATTATTAAATACAATAATATACATATATGTATATATATATGTAAATGCAAAACTGATTTGAACTGAAAATGTGTTTTTTCACCCCTTACTAGACATAATTTATTATCTATGAGAATAGTCAGTGTACCTCTGTACCTCTATCTATCTACCTGAAAATTACAGAATTCCCTCAGTTTTCTTTGTATAAAATTAACTTTTTCTTTGCTTCTTTACATACAGAGCTTTGAGGAAAATCATAGAATCTCATAGTAGCATTTCACATATGGGTAGGTAAGCATCATTTATGCAACCATGTTAGAAAAATAATTCACTTTTATAAAATCAGATTGAATCAGAATCTAAGCTACCATGAAACTTAAGCCTGGTTGATTTTGGTAACTTTCACCTTCTTTCTAGAGTCGTACATTACAAGAATGTTACCCCTATTTTATTTAAAATATATTTATGTGTATCTTCCCAGAATTTTTTCTGTACCATTTTAAACATTGTGGAAAGACAATACAAAATATACCACTTTAATTGTAGAATTCAGTAGCAATAAATACATTCACAGCTCTAGCACTTTCTAAAATCATCCTAAATGGAAGCTCTATGTCTGTTTCACAGCCTTCCCCACTCAGGCCTGGAAGCCTCTATTCTATCTTATATTTCTATGAATTTGCCTATTTACAGGGCCTTACACAAGTGGAGTCATTCTATGACAATTTGTTCTATTTTACTTTATAATACTTTTTAAAGTTTATGTATATTGTAGTATAACAGAAGTTCATTCTTTTTCAAGGCTCAATAATACACACACACACACACACACACACACACACACATATTTTCTTTATTTGTCTCTTGATGGACAGCCTGTTTAGCTGTTATTAATAATTGTGCTGTGAACACTGGTATACAAGAATTTGCTTGAATCTGTTTTGAATTATCTACAGTGTACACCCAAGGGTGGAATTGTGGGATCAAATGGTAATTCTACATTTGATTTTGTTGAAATACTAATTTTCCACTCCAGCTACATCATTCTACATTCTGATGTGCAACACATTTAAGTTCTTTGTAAAGTTTTGTTTTGATGGGAATATGACTCTTTCCAGAAGATAAACATTTTACATTTTTCTGGAATAGTGACCACATTTGTTTGTGCATAAAACACTGTACAGTTTTCTTCTTTAGATTCTCCTAGGTATATTATCACTATATCAATACGTAGTTTTTATTCATTTTTAGATAATTTTCTAAGTTGGCATTTATAATGAGTGGCCCAACCTAACATCAGTATTTTGAGGGATGATATCTAAGTTAATATTCAATACTTCAATATCACAAGTTCGTGATTTCTTTTAATCTTGTGATATTCACAAGTTCCCATTTTATCCCACTACTTCTAAGCTGAACATATAAATATCATCAATGCTCAGAAGGCAGTGTTTCACTTCTGAAACCTTAAATAGCAATGTTCTATTTTCTTATTATCACTTATCTGTCCAGCTCTTGAATTTTCTCCATTTCTATTCAATTTACTATCAGATTTCTTTAAATTTTATTATTTCTTGATTTTTTTCTCAGCTTATTTGTCTCTTCAACTTTATTTCCTGTCCTATTTACCTTATGATATCATTCATCATCTCAACAACTATTTTACTGGTACTCTCATAGTCTCTGTGCTCCACTGATTTTTGTCCTGGGAATTTTTCTTTCAAAGGGAATAAAAATTAGTAAAAAGATACTAGAAACGACACACAATTTTACTGAACAAAATGACAGGAATTTATACTGTTGTCTTCAAATTCATCTTTCAGATTAAAGGATATAAGCATGCAAAACTGCTCAAAAATTAAAGGAAAAAAATTAAGCATTAACTTTTCCTTTCAATTACAAGTCATAATCTTTGATACTACACAAAAATAGTAAAATGTATTGAATTACATAGTTATACAAGAAAGAACCCTTGTAGTTTTTCATTTTTCTTGTTGCATGTTTGAAGTACATAATGATTATATTTCTACATCCCTTAATTCTTTTTTCATCTTCTTTTCCTCCCTTATCCCCCCCTCTCCGTCTCTTAGGCCCTTCTCCTTTGCAGAAGATTTATCTCCGTATATCCTACTGGTTTCTCTTCTATGAGAAAAGCAAAATATAAATAAAGAGCAAAATAAAAGAACTCATTAAAATTTATGCAGTGCACCCTAGCTGAGACCTCAGATTGCTTAACTTGGGTCTTTTTCTAACCTGTATTCAGTTTTCTCTGTCTTTCTCTTCAGTACCTACTCTACCTCTTCTCACTCCTGACAAAGCCTCCTGACTTCTTATGCTCAGAAGTTCACATTAACTTGTATTTTATAGGGTAACCTGTATTTACACTCATATCTATTCTTACCTGCTTCATTCCCATCTATTGTAACAATTTGCCTGTTCACTTTTTATTATTTTACCAAGAAGAAATTTCATCTTAATCCAGCTAACTGAAACACATTTGTGAAACATCAGTTCCCAAACTTGGCAAATGTATAGGGATTTCTAGGGGCTTTAAAGATGCTGATGCCTATTTTAATTGATCTGTGTTGGGCTAGGCACTAGAACATTTAGAGGCTCTTCAAATGATTCTAACAGAAGCTGTAATTGAGAATCACTGGTATAAAATTGAGAAGAGGCTTTTCAGTCTAAAACAAACAAACATGCTTGGTAAGATGTGTGCCTTCACTGTCAAAATTTGCCTACCTGCATACAGATCAAATAGTGTCACATAAATGCTGATTGCCACTGGTGAATGGTAACTGATAATTGTATTAAATTCCCAGAGCTGTTGTTACAAAGTGTCATATTGTGGCTTAAAACAATGAAAATTTAACCTCACCCAGTTATGGACATTAGAATTCTGAAATCATTTAAAGCAGGCTATGCTCTCTGTGTGTGCTGTAAATGAAATTCTTCCTAGTCTCTACTAGTGTTCAGAGTTTGCTGGCAATCTTTGGCCCTCCTAGGCTTGCATATACATTTCACTCCAGTCACACATTGCCTTCATATTCTCCTGCCTTCTGCATGTCTGCTCTGGGTGCAGATCTCCAATATTTTTATGAGAACACAGTCATACTGGATAAGAAATTACTCTAGTGACCTCAGTTTAATAGGGTCTCTATTGATCCTATTTCAAAATAAGGTCAGATTCTCAGAGTTAGCAATTCTGCATATCTTTTGGGTAAAGAAGGGGAGAAAGGACACAATTTAATCTATAACAGTAACAAATTACTGCAAATATCAGTGACACTCCTGCAGAGTAAGTGTTCTTAACTTGTGAATCAGAAAAATTTAATTTTTATTTTAATTAATTATCATGGAAGTACAGTGGAATTGTACTGTTATTAGCACAGTAATGAATCACCATGGTGGTGTAAGTGCTTCTTATGAATTTGCAGCTACACAAATCACTGGTGTTTTCATGTTGCATTTTAGTATTTTTAATTATCAAAAAAATAGTATTAATAATAATCACTAGACTGAAAATAAGTTATAGAACTGTTGCTATATTGAGTGATTTAATGTATTAATAATGCACATATGCAGTAATATGTTATATAATACTTTCACGATTTTATGACAGGAAAACTGATTTTAATTGCATTGTAGGCATTAAACATTCTGAGACAGGTCTAAATTTTTAAAAACCTTCAACAATTTAGTCTCTGCTAGACTTGAGATTTTTTTTAAACAGTAATAAAAATGCATAGAAAGCATTACATAATTAGTGTTAAACTTTTATTTTTATGTGATCTACTATGAGAATGTACATTTTATATATAACCCAATGTACAGTTTGCTTTCATATACACACACACACACACACACACACACACACACACACCACAAAGCTAAAAAAAAAGGATTATAGAACAATACAAGGTATGTAGTCTGGCATTTCCTATTCTAATTCTTTTCATTTAAAAAATGGCATTTGTGGCCCACTACATTCATTTCACAATTACTCCTGGAACATAAATTAAGTAAGCCTGTTAAAAATATTTTAGTAACATTTCTTTAGAAATATTTCATAGTGTATTATAATAGTTAAGGAGTTATTATTACTTTAAATATATGTAATCATTTTAGAAGTGGAATTTAGATACACAAAAACTTGACAGGTCAGGGGCTAACTAGGCTTCAGTAATATAACTAACGTTCTTTTTTTTTTTTTTTTTTTTTTTTTTTTTGGCAGAGCTAGGGATTGAGCTCAGGCCCTTGTGCTTGCCAGGGAAGCTCTTATTCCACTGAGCTATCTCTCTGGCCCCGTTATATACATTCTTAAATTTAATTTTTAAAATTTAAATTATACTAAATGTTGGAAGGAAAGAGGATGTACTATTTTATGCCTAAATAATTTAAAAAATATGACATGCTTTAAATATATAATGTTAAATTTTGCAAAGTATATTTACTCATCTGGTATTATAAAATATGGTAGAAAGATTTTTTCAAACTAATAATATTTACTTAACACCAAGGTAAAAACAATTTACCTGTAGTAAACACGTAGTGTCTGAATTTCTTCTTCCAGTTTCTTGTATTGTTCAACTGCAGTTTCTTTTGCTTGATGCATTGATAACAAATTGGCCTGCAAGTAATTGATATGTTTTGAAAATACAGCATTAGTTCTTTTTTTAAAAATGGAGTAGTACCATGTGAATAGAAGTCTTTCATTTCTGTTACTTCAAAAACCTAAAGCATTTTTAGTAGTATCACAATTTCCCACAAAATAGTCCAAACATAGTAACGACAAAATACTAAAGTCAGGACTATATTATGTTAACCAACTTTGGTCATTATTAAACTTCAACTTTACTTTATCTGTATCATCAGATATATGGCCTTCTGCAATGTTTAACTTTATGCATAGAATTCAGAATGTGGAACACAGGTTCGGAGCAATACCTACAGCTGAGATAAGCACAATGGGTATTTCACACACAAATGTAATGTGGCTCCACAGCCTGCTCACATTAGATTTTCTTTTAACTTTATTAATAATGAATCTCAGAAAATTCTAGATATGTTGTTAAACTATCTTTGATATTTAATGTGAAAAAATACATAAGACTGCAATCTGATTCTTACAGATATTCTTTAACCTTTTCTATTCCCTTTCTATGGAGAAACAAGGCCTATAATGAGAACGGCAGCAACCTTGATTGTTAGAGCTACTATATTCAAGGGATGCTACTGATCCTCCTACACAGCAACATTCGAATTTTCAAGCATGAGAAATCATGTGTTAAGTTTTTCTCAATGTTCAGATTACTTTTTAACTAATAAAAATATAAAAATGTTACCTACTAATTGGTAACATTATAGTTTGATAATATATACCTGTATATTGTTTAAATCAGTTTAAACCTATCTATATCCTCAAACATCTCTCACTTTTACAGTGTAAAACATTCAACATATTTTCTCATAGCTCTTTTAGATGTACAGATCATTGATTTCATCTATGAGGCATTTTTTCTGTAGATGGCGTAGACGAGTAATTCAAACACTACTTTGTGCCTTCCTTACCATCATTTTGTTGTATCTTAAACACCATCAAAAAACGTTTTCAACATGACTTTTTTAATATGATACTGATAAATCAGGTTTTTGTGTTGTTTATTGAAAATATAACTTACAAGAAAAGATTCTTTTTATTTAACTGGTGTTTTATATGCAGGCAGAGTACACAGATAATAATCCTTACAAACAACAGCAATGCCAGTAATTAAAAATAATTCAAAACTTGAAGGAGGAGTTTTAGAATTTTACTGAATGCATATGATTTCACTGGTTCTTCCTAGGAATGTAATCATAAGAAAAATCATGAAATCCTAATTACAGGAAAATTAATTAGTGTAATGATGGTGAATATTAGATAATGCTCATTAATGCCACAGAACTATAGAAATATACAACAGTTTAGATCTTTGAATAGAAGTTTATGCACAAGATATTAATTTGTTCCTTATCTGAACAAATGGATTCTAATAGTTACTTTTTAATTAAGTTTAAGATGGTTGATTACTTTTTTAACATGCTGTACTTCATAATTATGCAACATATTTAAAAAAGTGGGAAAAGTATTCAAAGTAAAAGTGGTAGATTCTTGATGTCAATTATTAACTGCTTTGCTATTTTGTGCTGTAATAAAAGTATGATTGAAATGATAACTTGGAAGGCATAGATACTGTGACTAATGGCAAGTTTCAACAGAATCATACAAATATAGACACACCACATTCAACTTAGGAAATCTCGAGCATTTTACTTTATGCATTCAAGGAATAACAAATACTACACAGGTGATAGAAAATTTGCTGAATAAACACCTTGCTGACCATAAATACTTATAAACAAAAAATATATTGTCAACAAGGAAATTAACTCAACAGTAATAGTGTAAAATATCCTTGAAAATGAGGAATATCATTATCTGGAATTTCTTCTGTGACATAACAAAAACAAAAAGTCAGAAGCAAACTACCAAAAAGGCAACCTTCCTGTAGGAAATACAAAGTGTAGATTTTGCCCAAAAATTTCCATACAAAATGCAATCAACTTTACTTCAATATTCATGGTTAAGGTAATACTGAACAGTTTACTTTCACTCTACATACATCAATGAAGGAAGATAAGTTTGAATCATTTGTAGGAAAATGAGTACACCTTGAGACCATACGGTTAAAGGAAATAAATCATACTCAAACATAAATCACATGGTTTCTCTTAAATGAGAAATCCAAATTATAAATAGAGAACAAAATAAAAGACATCTAATACCAAAGTAGGGAGACAGATCTTTATCAAAAGAGAAGAGTATCAAGAAAATGGAGGTAAGGCTGAAAAGGGACGAAAAAGGAATAAAGATGTGTGGCGCATAAGTGCCAACTCCACACAAGGACCATAAGCATTATATACTACAGACATGTACTACTTAAAAAAATCACTCAGTTTCTTAATTCCTGATGTCCAATTTCCTGTCTAGGCTCTTGTGGCTATCTTCAAAGTTATTATAAACTTTCTGACTTTAGTCTCCTCTATCAGACATATGCTCCCCGGTCAGCATATCTATTTTTGGTAAATATCCTTACCTTTGTATCAAGGATGAACTTTATTTATTTATTTATTTTTTGGCAGAACCGGGGATTGAACTTAGGCCCTTGCACTTGCCAGGGAAGTACTTATTCCACTGAGCCATCTCCCCGGCTCCCCCAAGGATGAACTTTAGCACCTACTACCTCAGGCCCAAGATTCAGACTGTCTCATCAGAATACTGTATCACACTAGCTATAGATGAAAACAAATCCTCATATTTTTTGGTGGGGGGTTGGTACTAGGCAATCAAATTCACAAACTAGTGCTTTCCAGGCAGGTGCTGTATAGCATTTGTATCCCTGTATCCCTCTGTACAGAAGACAGATCAAGATCTACTTCATTTATTAAGTTTTGTACATTTTTACTAGTATGAATTTGTAGAACATAATGATTACACTCATTGTGGGGAAGATTCTTTATCTATCTATCTATTTATGTATCTATCTATAATTTTTTTTGGTGGAGACAAGAGAATAGAGTGGAAATTTGGTTTAGTTTGAGTTGGATGTCAGTTACATACAGTGTAAAAATATTTTAATCCAAATATTTTATGTCTATTGTATTCCCAAGATTCATTAATTCCATCACTACAAGTCAAAAATAAATTTCCTATTAAAAATCATTAAGGAAATGGGTAAACTAGGCAGTTTTCCTTTTTTTTTCTTATATCCTACTGCACATTTCTGGCATTTACTTTTATAGAACAGTATATATTCAAGTTAAACACTTCTATAAATTTGGTTTCATTATTTTCAAAAACATTTGATACTTTTCTAAAGAATTAATATCTTTATTGACTATATCATACTGTCAATAGAGTTTTAAAACTTCATATATGATATTCTATATATTTCATACATAATTGCTTTTGGTCAATTCATATTGCTACTTATAACTAATTTTAAGACATTTACTCTATACATGCATTTGTGTTTACAATATATCTGGACTTATTTTTACAACTATTCTGTACTTTATGTTTACCATCATTTTTTTTTGCTTCTTTTTTGCTCTAACTTATGTTGGGTTAAATTTTCTGTATTTCTCTATATACTTTATTGTTTAGAATCTCTTGCACTCTATCTTCAAAATTCTGATAATATGCTAAGTGCATTTTTTAAGCATTATAAGTCAAGATTTCTACATAATTATCATAGTTTTAGATAAATGTTATACAAATGTAAATTATTGTCATATTTAAGGTAAAATTTTATAAAAATAATGTATACATGCAGTATCACAGAAGTATACACATGGAGTATAAAATTAAGTTATTGATTTTTATTCTACAGAAATCAAAATTCACTCATTTTAGTCTGTAAGTTCTGACAAATACAGGCAGCCATGTAACAACTATCAAAGATACAGATACAGACATTAATTCTTACATTCCATTGTGCACAACTGCAGTCAATGTGGTCTCCCTTTATACCTAGCACTTGGCAAGCATGGACATGGTTTTTATCTCAACAGTTACACTTTTTAAATGTATTTGGCTGTTACAGGGTCTCACTATGCAGGGACTCCTAGTGATCCTCTGCTTCAGCCTCCTTAGTACTGGGATTATAGGCGTATGCCACTATGCCCAAACTCTGTGGCTGGCTCAGCCCACCCTGAGGACAGGGCTGGCATGGCATGCAATGTTAGAGAAAGAACAATGTGTGGTCCTTGTGCTTGCCTAAACTTGCATAAGCAAGCACATTAGTCTGCTAAGCTATCTTGCTGGCCCTCTAGAAAGTTTTATTAAATGTAATGAAGTCTTATCTGGCTTTATTTGATGACATACTTTTGAGATTCATGTATATTATTGTATGTATTAGTAGTTTATTTCTTGATACCATTCATAAGTATTGCATTGTGTCCATGAAGTAAAATTTGAACAGGCATTTACCCAATGATTGACATTTTAATTTTTTCTAGTTTTTGGCAATTATTAGTCAGATGGCTAAAAGTATCTGCATACATATATAATTTTGTATAAATATTCCTTCACTTATTTTGAGCAAATAACTAGAAGTGAACTGTTGGGGATTAAGTTGTATATTTTTATATTTTAAAAAGATTTTGCTAATCTTGGTGCCTCCACTGAAATAAAATTAAAGCATTGTGCTTAGGTATAACAGCAATGTAAATTGCTGAATGCCTACTATGGGTTGGACACTGACTGTATTAAATGCTTGACATATGTTACTGTAATCAATGCCTGCAAACAAGCTATGAGAGATTTCAAATTGCCATGTATTATTGGATAAAAATATGTTTATGGGTGTGTGGGAGAGCTTCCAGCTTCTCTGTGTTGCCGGTGGGACCCCTCCAGACCAAAACTCAGGCACCCATGTGAGTGAGATACTTTGCTGCACCCCTGGAACCTCTGCAACCCTCTGGAGCCCCCACCCCCAAGCCTGCCAAATGAGTGAGAACTTTTGCAATTCTCTCAGCCCTGATCCAGTCCAGGGATCAGCCTGGTGACTGTGTGGGAGAGCTTCTCTGCACCTACAGCGGGAACCCTCCAGACCAAAACTCAGGCACCTGGTGAGACTCTGTCTGTGCCTACAAGACCCCTGCAACACTCTGGAGACCCTGCCCCCAAGCCCGTGAGCAAATGAGAACTTCTGAGACTCTCTGGGGATCTCTGATCCGGCCCAGCCTGGGCCAGACACTGTGTGGGACAGCTTCTGTGCTCCTCCGTGCTCACTGGGCCAGGGGCACAACAGGCTCACTATTGTGCCAGAGAGGCACAACAAGCTGAATTCCAAGGGCTATAGCAAAAAGGAGCTGAACACAACAGCTAGAAATAGGCCAGCCATAACTGGATAAACTCAAAACTTCATAGACCTGCACTTGAATCTCCTTAGGTGCTAAGGTTATAACTGCACCAAAGCTGTACACCAAAGATCAGAGGTCAATGCTATACAAAATAACAAAGAAAAGGAGCAAAATGCAATCTCAGGCCTGGACAAGTGCAGATGACACTAGCTCAGCTAAAATGAATGAAGTCGGAAGTAAAGAAACAACAGCAGAAAGGTATACCGGAATTCAGAGCAGAATTAATGCCTGAAATAACAAAAAGAAACTTGTCAATTCACAGCATCTGAAACAAAGAATCTAATACAGAAACATATGGGGGAAACCTAATGCTCACCCAGAAGAACTACAGAGAACACTAACTCAGATGAAATGTGTAAATTAATAGTGTCTCAAGCAAAGAAACAACACCAGAAAGGTAAACAGAGACTCAGAGCAGATATAATTTCTGAAATAAAAGCAGAAATCTCTGAATTCAGGCCATCTGAAGTAAAGAATCAAATACAGACACATATGAAGGAAACCCAATCTGAAAAAAACTCTACAGTAAAAGAATTAATAGCTACCTCTAAAGAAGACATTAATAAAAAATAGAGGACATTAGAAATATGATGGATTACTTGAATGAGCAATACAGGAAAGAAACAGATCACATGAAGCTGAGTCAAACAGATATAAAGGAACTTAAAATCTCAATCGCAAGTCTACAAAACCATTTGTGTGAAAGTATAGACAGAGTTTCAGATCTTGAAGATGTTGCTGCAGCTAAAGAAAAGGAGAAAAGAGATCTCTTAAAAAGAATGAGGATGCAGGAAAAAATAATCCATCACATGAAGACAATGCCAAGATGAACAATGTGAGACTAACAGGCATCAATGAGAAAGATGGAGTCAATACAAATGATATAAAAAGAATACAGGCAGAATAGCAAAAAACTTTCCAAATATGAGGAAATAATCTGACAACCAGGTAACCAAAGCATACAGAACACCAAATAACTTCAAACCAAATAAAAACACACTGACACATACAATAGCAAAGATCCCAGAAATACAGCACAAGATTAATATAATGAAAGCTGCTAGAGAAAAGAAGCAGATCACATTCAAAACAAAACCCATCAGAATTATGGCCGAACTCTCTTCATAAACCATGAAGGTAAGCAGAGCATGGAGCACAGTACTTCAAGTCCTCCATAAAAAAAAAAAAAAAAAAAAAAAAAAAAAAAAAAAAAAAAAAAAAAAAAAAAAAAAAAAACAAAAAAAAAAAAAAAAAAAAAAAAAAAAAAAAAAAAAAAAAAAA
>PVKA01010996.1:0-62427 GCA_004027165.1 Ctenomys sociabilis | reverse complement strand
GTTTATATATTTGAAGAGAACGAATAAAGCTGAACATAAGGAGACTTGAATATATTCTCATTCTTAGTCCTTCCAGGAGTGCTCACACATTGCCTTGAGTTAGGGAAAGAGGATGTGAGAAAGAACCGCTCTCCAGTTCAACTCGCTTGCAGCACTCTTAGTTATACACTGGAGTAATTTAATTCCTGTTTTATTTTGTTTTGTTTTGTGTTGGGAGCAAGGTCTTTCTCTGTAGTTCAGGCTCACCTTGGACTCACTACACAACCCAGGCTGGCCTCAAACTCACCGAGATCTTCTTTTTGCAGCCTCCCAAGAAATCCTGCCTTTCAAGCTAATAGTAGGAGGAATACAAATTTTCCATCCCAAGTGAAATCACATGCTCATAGATTAAACCCACAGCTCATTGTCAGTCTTGAGGTCATATGGCTCTACTGTGAGAAATTTAAAGGCCACAACCTAAGTTGCCAATGACAACTTAATTCTATATACTCTCACTTTAAACATTCAAAGTTGTGTGTTTTAATAAAAGTCTTCTGGGACTTTGTATAACTTTTAAAATGTTTTCTAAAAGTGAGTGAGGTGCATAAAAATGGTCATCTATAGCCATGAATGTATTCAAAAGGCAAATAGAAAAATGATACAATCTAATGAAAAACTGGCTGTATATATTTGTCCCAGAAACAAATGGGTCAGAGTAAGTATACAAAATTTATGAAAAGATACTCATGCAATGTTAAAGACAAGCAAAAAATTGGGTTATAATTCTAATTGCAGTGAGTTCAACAGATATGCATGCTTTATTCCATGACTGACATATAAAGGAACAAATTGTGCTTAATGTTATTTTTTGTTTACTTACATAGAGTTCCATCTGAGAGAAAAAAATAATTGAGTGAAAAAAACTGTTTGAAGATTATAGATACCCTCATGGGAAATATAGAACACACACACACACATTTCCATGTCAACTTTCCTTCTTTCATCTACAAAAAACATGACTGAAAATACTGTGGTAAAATATATATATATATATATATATATATATATATATATATATATATATATATGAATGACCCATTTGTTTCTGGGACAAATATATACAGCCAGTTTTTCATTTGATTGTATCATTTTTCTATTTGCTTTTTGAATACATTCATGGCTATAGTTGACCATTTTTATGCACCTCACTCACTTTTAGAAAACATTTTAAAAGTTATACAAAGTCCCATGCAATATATATACATTGCAATTAGTACAGGGTCTACAGGGTCTCACAACATAGATCGGACTTGCGATTGCGCTGTTTACAGCCTATCAAACACTGGGATTATAGGCGGGTGCCACCACATCTAGTCTCAATGGCTGTCTCAGTGCTCCCCAGGGGTGGGTCCAGCATGGCAGACTCAGGGATTCGACTTCAGCCCCTGCACCTGCAGAGCAGGTACTTCAATCCGCTGAACTATCTGGCCAGCATTATTTGATATTTTTCTTTAAATTTCATTATTATGAAAATCACACTGCTATTACTTTACCTCCAGTATTTCCTCTTCTTTGACACTTTTTTTGTTTGTTTGTGTTTTGGGAGAACCTGGCATTGAACTCAGGCCCTTGCACTTGCCAGGGAAGTGCTTATTCCACAGAGGTATCTCCCCTATCCCCTCCACTTCCTTAAGTAGTCTTGGAAAGTCACTTTATTGTGTGGTATTCTGGCTGCCTCAGAGTTCTAAACAGATGCAAGACTTTTCTCAGTTATTAACGTCTTGGGAGGAGACACAAGTTACCTGTTGTCAAATCTGGAGAACAGGGTGGATGCAGGCTCACCCTCATGGTTTTTTAACTCTGTCCGTCTTGTCAGGGGGCAGCTTGCAGCCATATTCACATCTTTTATTCACATCTCACATGAACATTCACAGAAGAGCACACCCAGAACTGTTTGAGAAATGGCAGGAACAATGGAACACATATATTAGACATGAGGTGGAATACTTTGAGCGAAATGAATGCCAGTGTGTACCTACTGCAGCAAAATTTTAAAATGTAAGTATCATATGTTTGGTCAATTTGCCTATGATATAGCCCACATCTGTATTTAATATTATACAGTCTTATGTTTTCAGAGACTCCTCCTTTTAATGCTTTATAGTAACACTTAAATGCAAACTCTTCTAATGTTTGCTTCCACAAAATACAATTTGCTTTTCCTAGGCAAAGTGGTACATTTGTTGCAGAATTTGTGTTTGTCACCCATGTATCACGAATAAACTATGTCACTGTTTTGCATGCGATTCTTAGTTTTGTTTTCTGTCACTAAAGATTTTTAATATTCTGGCATAAGCCTGGGCATTTTTTATGCAGCACAGTAATTTTTAGGAGTTCATGTTACATTGTAAGAAACTGACTTTGTATGGTGCAGGGAATAAGTTATTGATTCTAAAATCCTTTATTTCTAACTTATTCCATAGCTAACACTATGCAATGAAAGTCCCCCATGAATAAAGATTTCACTAAACTACAGCTATATAAAGTATTCAAATAGAGAAGAAACAAAAGAAAACTATGAAGTAAGGAGATGTTTTAGTCTTACCAGGGCAACAAAATGCATGGGAACACAAACATATGCACTCTGTGAAGCTCTAAGAAATATGGGATCCAGAAGCCTTGAAGTTAAGATGCAAAACACAGCTTAAGATAATAGGTTCCATGATCAAAATAAAAATAAAAGTAATAGGCTGAAACAAATTACTTATAATAAATGATTAACACAATTTAAAATAATCTAATTTGAAAATGAGAAAAATTAAAATGTTATATAAACACACACATAGAACATACCATTTCTGCACAGAAAATGATCTCTAAGTAAAAAATAACAGATAAGTGATTTCAAACTCATTTTTCAACATAATATAAGTGATAATCAAGTCAAAGTGAATGGGGATATTCATAAATCACTCAACAGAACAGCTACAAAAATAACATAGATAGAGCATTTTCATACTTGAAAACTTGATTGATAGCCAAAACATGAAGAAATTTTCAGATCACTAGGAAAGGGAAAAGCTAAATTTAAAACAAGGAGATAACATTTCCCCAATGACTTGCAGCATTTCCAAGTTAACTGACGCCAGTCTTATAGAAAATAAGAGTGCCATTCTATAGCGCGGACAGATTCTGTTAGTGCAAAGCCTGTCATAGTTGTAGCAGACAGACATGGAGGGGAATTTGAGGAAGAGAAGAACGCCAGAAGAGCAGAAACACCATGAACGCTGATAGCATTGCTCAGTTTAGAAAATGTTACAGTACCTACACCAGGTTTGAAAAGAACATTTCTATTTACTTGTAATACACTAAATTTATTCAGCTTTCATTTGTGGAACTTGGTTCCCTCAAAATGGTCCAAATCTTCTAAAAGTCAGAACTTGCTCTTCCTCAACCTTGGCATTTCTCATAAATGTTAAAATTGCATAGTATACTCTCACAAAAGTGAGGTTCTATAAACTCTTTAAAACTATCAACAATAAATCTCACTTTGCTTCTACTTTATTGATTATACTGGTACATGTTGTCTTCATTGAGTATATTTTGCATTGTCTTTATTTCATACACTTTTATTTCTGTTTCATTATTTAGTTAGAAAATTGTTGATATAGATTTTATGTCTAACATTATATTATTTGTTAATTTCAGTTTATTAATTTTCCTTGGAGCACTTACTCTACAGTTCTAAGTCACCTAGAATGATACTATTTTCTTCTTTGCATATTTGTCTAATATTTTCTTCCTTTTCACAAATTCATCTTACATTTCTGGTTTTAATACAGGGCAGTGTAAACATGTTTATAAATGTTGTTTGAGCCATTATGGTGGTGCATCCCCGTAATCCCAGCACTTGGGAGGCTGAGGCAGAATGCCTGTTGCAAGTTTACGACTAGCCTGGGCTTCAAAGAGAGCTCAAGTCTAGGCTGAACTGCAGAGCAAGGCCCTGTCTCAAAATGACAAATATATTCTCTCATAGAAACTTGGATCGACCAACTGAAAGAGAACAACAATTTTAATTTTATAAAAAAATTTTTAACATGTACCTATAACCCCAAACCACAGAATACTTAAAGGCTGTTTATAAATAAAGATCAATAAAATATGAAAAAGTGTAGATTAACTCTAGGGAAAAATTGAAAATAATAGTTTTCTAGTCAAAGGTGCATCAGAGGGTAAGAGAAAGGGAAAGAGAACAGAAACAGAGAAAGGGAGAGAGAAGAGAGAAAGCAAATTATTGTTCAGTTAATGGCCCAAGTGCGTACTGAAGGAAATACATTTCATTCACTGTGTTTATCAATAAAACTTGTATGGTTATCCCATGCCTGTCTATGCTAAGAACAGAGCTTGCTACTTTAATTTCTTAAATTCAAAATTAAGGAATTGTCTCAGGAATTGTATATAGCAGTTTAAAATTTGAAATTTCAGCAGTTCACCGCCATGACCAGGCTCAATCGCAGTCTCAGCACATCCCGGGCCAGCACGGCAGGCCAGGGATGGAACCCCACTCCCTGTGCCTGTGTAAGCAGACTCTTTAATCCACTGAGCTATCTGGCCGGCCTGGTAAAAACAGTTTGATCTTTCCTGTAATGTTGCAGTATGATCAGAATCTTAGAGTGTGAGCCAGAAACATATGAACAAGTTGGCTGTGTAAGTGTATGTGTTTCATGTATATACATGCAATTACAGCAAGAAATGAGCTTTTATTAGTGTAAGAATTGTTTAGATAAATCTACTTTCCAGGGTGGGGGAAGGTGGCTCAGTAGATTAAGCATTTCTCTGGCAAGCGTGAGGGCCTGAGTTCAATTCCTGGTTCCACAAAAAAAAAAAAAAAAAAAAAAAAAAAAATCCACTTTCCACAGGGATACTGAGAATTCTCAGGCATCCCCTATGGGTACATTCACAGGATTTTTTTTTTTTCCTTATGTAAATTTAAGTTCTGCTTTAAGGTGGACAGCTAAGTGTATCTGATCTACATATGGTATAATCTCCTTTATTTAAAGTTTCCTGAGTTTAGACATATATATATATATATATATATATATGGTCACTCAAGCGGTATTTTGAACTAACTAGAGGTTACAGTTCAGCTAATTTGAACCTTCAAATAGACATTGCTCCTGAGGGTTAAGGGAGTTAATGCATTTTGCATTTGAGCACTGAGGGTCTTAACAGACACTGTGACAGAGAAATACTAAGGCAGGTCTTGGTGTTTCTGCTTTTCTGCATCCTCCTCTTTCTCCACTTTCCCACCGTATCTGTACACTAGAACTATGACACGCTTTGAACTAACCGAATCTGTTCACACTGATAGAACATCACTCCTCTTTTCTATAAGACTGGCCTCACTTCGTAAATGCTACAAGAGTGATAGGTGAAACGTTGTTTCCTTGTTTAAATCTTACTTTTCCCTTTCCTAAAGATTTGAAAATTACTTCATACATTAGCTATCACTCAGGTTTCCAAGTATGAAAATTCTCTACTTATATTATTTTTGTAGCTGTTGTTGTTGAGTGATTTATGACTATCTCCACTCACTTCATTTGGTTATATTTTTATTTTATGTATCAAAAATTGAGCTTAAAATCATGTTGTTCCTTTTTCTTTTAGCTGTTCATTTTTACTTAGGCACTAATTATGTACAGAATATGGAATTTCAATAAGATCAAATAAATTATATTTATTTGCTTAATTATTTATTCTTGTATTCCTGCTCTTACAGCCCTTAAAATTATCATACTATTGTGCCACATTCTAAATATATCTTTATATATATATATATATATATATATATATTCATATTTAAATAATTTATGTTTCAATTGTAAATTTTTTTACTTCCTTTCCTCTCTCCATGTTTTATATGTAAGTGTGACAGGAATTTGAATACCTGCTGTGTTTTAAATGTGGTATATTCCTGCCAAAATTCTTGCTGAATATCGGTCCTCAGAATGGCAGTTTGGAGGTGCTCGCGTCTTCACGTTGGCGTTCCGGGTCCTGGTGGCATCGCTTCCAGGAGCGATCAGTGTCTGCCTTGTGAGCGTCGTCTGGTCTCCCGAGGATGGAGTAGTTACATGAAGGACAAGTTGGTCCAAAGCGCAGCACCTCACACCTGTGTGTTTTGCATGTGTCCTTCTTCCTTCTGCTTCTTCACCCTGCTGTGAGGCTGCCAACAGCTTCCGTCGCTGCCAGTACTGCGTTGTTTCTCTTTTCCACACACTAGAATCGCAATCTAAATGATTCTGTTATCTTTTCTTTTTAGTTTATCTAGGATCAAGGTATTCAAATATGGTAGCACAAAATGCACTAAAACATTCATCCGTATTTTTTTTTCCTCTAGCACCAGGTACAAAGTATTACTGTGTTTAAATTCTAATCAGTAAAGGCATCATGTTTGTTATCTGAGATGTCATTTCTATTTCAACAAGTTTTATTCCCCTTTCATTTATTGATATTACCATGACTTTGTTCTATGCCACTAAATGTGATAGGTTAGGTCTTTCCTTAGTGTCTCCTTTAAAAATTTAGATTTAGTTTTTTATAGATCTTTATTATTGTACTGTAATTTTAAAAAATCATAACCGCTGGTCCTATTTCTTCAAATTTAACACATCACTCAGATTTTGCTATACTCATGTATCATTTTACTTTTTTGTCAAAATAATATAATTGTGTGACTATATGATTTTATATTTGCTAATATTTTATAGGAGAATGTGTTCATTTAAAGGAACTTACTTTACTGATAAAATTATTGGTACTATTTTTTAAAGTAAATTGTGTATGTGTCTATCCTAAACTATATTATTCACCTACTAATCTGTTTTAATTATATCCAAAATTTCACATGCATGCACTCATTCATACATCAATGCTAGTGTCTTCTCATTTCAAACGTCTAAAAATATTTATAGAATGTGGGTTAGAGTTTGACTGTCTAAGAAGCTTAGGTATTTTAATAATTTTATGCTATGTTCACTTTACAGTTCTCATAATCCATAGATAACATAGACTTAACATTCATATTATTGAATATTTACCTATTTATTATTTGTTTTAATTTAGTAGATTGCTTAGTATTTTCTCTACTGACCAATAGTGCTGGCATTAATATATTTTATTTATTTATTTTTTACTGCTAAGCTTTAATCTAAGATATTAACATGCATAGTAGGGAAGCTACAGGTCTCTGTAGAAATTGGCTGAGCACTCCTGCCTCTTGGCATGGGATTGTCTTTATTTTCTCATAGCTCAATCACTGTTAGACACTCAGATCAGATCTTCTAGCAGAGTTCCTCAAAAAATTTTCCCTAGACTCTGTGGTTTCATCATAAAGTAGAAACTGTTTCCTGTTAGGAATTAATTCCTGCATGTGCTATCAGTCTTTCTGGTTTCATTGTTATCTATCAATCAGCTATTGTTCAGAGCTTCAGTTTGAATTGTGAGCCTGGGGCAGGCCTTTGTCTTCACAGTACAATGAAATTGTCTGCTCCAATGGTTTGTGCTCCTATTTCTACCTTAGCTGGAAGACAACTGTCAGCTACCGCTAACCTCCATTGAACTGGTCTCTTAGCAGATCAGACTTGTAGTGATCTTTCTGTTTTCAGCCTCCCAAGTGCTTGGATTACAGACTGATACCACATGGTCCCTGCGTCTACCTAAGCAGGTGCTTTAGTCTGCTGAGCTACCTGGCCAGCCCAAGAAAGAATAAAAATGAATGAATGTTTTAGTACATTTGTGGTACCATATCTGAACATCTACATTAAAATTGCTCCCTTATTTTACTTACAGAGTTTAAATTGTCCTTGTATCATCCATTTATAGTTACAGGTGTCATTTTAATAAAAGCTACTTATTCCCTGGGATCTCCAAGAAAATTTATTTTCTCCTAAAATTGAATAAAATTGTTTCAAATTTCTATCGCACCTATTTTCAAACAAAGATCTATTACTAACACTAATTTCTCCAATTTTATATTACAATTAAATGTATATAATTAGATTCTCAAAGTTGGTGACACAATACGCTTTCCTGAGCTGGCCAGGTAGCTCAGCAGACTAAAGCACCTGCTTAGGTAGACGCAGGGACCATGTGGTATCGGTCTCACCCCCAGGGAGTTCTGAGAGGAGATTGAGATTGAGCATGGTGATGTGCTCCTGTAATCCCAGCACTTGGGAGGCTGAAAATAGGAGGAACACTACAAGTCTGATGTGTATAGTAAGACCCTGTAGGATCTATACTAAGCACATAAAATTTATATAAAATTGAATTGAATCATCTTGCATAGATATTTTATGTGGTATACATATTTGTTGTTTATAAAAATTATTATTGTATATAATGACTGTTCATAAATTCTAAAGCCTTAGGATAACATCACAATAGTTGTAAATCAAATTTCTACTGGTGTCTTAATAGCAAAAGTGCATGCAATGATTTTTTGTTGCTATTTAGTAAAGACATATGGTAATATAAATCCAATTGACACAAGCAAGCATAAAATAAATACAATTAATAAGATGAACATTATATAAAATTGAATGCATTCTAAGTCCTAACACTGTGAGGTTATAATGATTCAGTAGTAGCCTAACAAATTCAAATGGTAAGTCAGTAAGGGAATTTAGTCTTTAAATTTTCAGAAAAAAAAATATGAAGTAGCTACTGGTGATACCTCATTTCACAAATGAAGCAACTAAGACATTGAAAAGGAAGTAACTTATGAAACACTATCTAGTACATGGCAGGGGTAGTGTTTAAATAAAAAAAAAATACATCTCTAAATCCAGAATTACTATAAAAGTCTAACTTTGGTGTGTTTCCAACTTGGAGGAAATATAGAGTCATTCTTCTTTTACTCTAAGTGTTGTATGATATGTGCTTCCTGGATATAAATATGCTAGAGTTGCTTCAAAAATGTAGGTTCCAACACTATCACTTTTTGTCCCTGCTTATTTCTTGGATTCTTCTGTTTCAACATTAGATGTCTCACAAGTATAAATGCTTTAATTCTATCATGCATATTCCGATTATCTTCTACTAGTCAGTCAAATAAAACTAATTTGAGAATATTCAACCTAATTAGCAGTTTTGCCCCAGCACCATACAAAGCAAATGATGTTGCCATTGATTCTAAACTATAAATATTGAAAATTGCGATTATCTCCCAGGCAGCAATATATATTTAATATACATGTAAATGAACTCTGAGCAAACCATTTTGTTTTAAGCCAACTTCTGTCCCTGACGTGCAAAAGTGCTTACTGTGATTATGGTCATTCTTACAATTCTTAACTTGTACTGTTTTTACTGTGCTCCCCCAACCCTCCAGTAATTTTACTCCCTAGAAGTTTCCTAAATATTTTGGTAGACATTGACTGAATAGCACCCCTTCCCTAGCTAGGCATGTTATTGTTAGCTCCCTTTTAGGAAACCAGAGAGACGATGACAAGGTTGGCTTCTTTTATTTCCAGGGCTTTTTCCTTTGTGACCACTGTCACACTGCAGCATGTTATTATTTGTCTAAGGATTAGGGGATATTTATCTTTAGTGGAGAGACTTACAATACACAAAATTAGGTACTTTGATTTTAGTCGTTTTTATTTATTTATTATTTTGTAATGTAGCTTGGACTCAAAGTGACCCTCCCATCTCATCCTTTCTGGCACTGGGATTATAGGTGTGCACCATGATGCCTGGTTTTGGTGGCCAGCATGGCATGTGGTATCGGGGAGTGAACCTGGGTCCTTATACTAAGACCCCTGAGCTAACTACCCAGACCTAGTTACTTCTTCTTTTTTTTATCTTTTTTTTTTTTTTTTTGGAGGAACCAGGGATTGAACTCAGGCCTTTGCACTTGGCTGGGAAGCACTTATTCCAGTGAGCCATCTCCCCGGCACCCCAGCCACTTCTGAAGTGTAGTAAAGATCTAGATACTGAGATTAAAAATTAAGGTTGACATTATATAAACTATGCACTATAGGCTTGAAATCTGTGATTTGATAGTTTCTTTATAATAAATAATAAAAATGCAAAACAAGGGCCAGGGAGATGGCTCAGTGGAATAAGCACTTCGCTGGCAAGTGCAACAGCCTGAGTTCAATCCCTGGTTCTGCCAAAAAAAAAAAAAAAAAAAAAAGGATGTTGCATTTTAAGCCAGGTGTGGTGGTGCATGCCTGTAATCCCAGCACTTGGGAGGCTGAGGCAGGAGGATTGTTGTGAGTTCGAGAACAGCCTGAGCTACAAAGTGAGCTTAAGGTCAGCCTGAACTGCACAGTGAGACTCTGTCTCAAAAAGACAAAAAAAAAAAAAAAAAAAAAAAAAAAAAAAAAAAAAATGCAAAACAGGGTTTTCCTCTTGGTGTATTTGGAAAACTGGAGTTCAGTCAGACAAGGACATTCGCTTGAGCCCTGAAAGCTTCAGAGACATCCTTCACTGTGTCCCCCAGCTAAACCTCTGAGATCAATATGCAGAAATAGGATTTCAGTCGTATTTCCCAGAACAAAAGCCAATCAAATATGGATTTTTGAAATACCCATAATCAAATGTTTATACATTTGTGCTGTGAGCTAGATTATTTTGCTATTTCTTATGCCAAGAAATCCTGTGATTAGGCAACTTCATTTATTAAAATGTATCTTCAGTGGAGGGATTTAGTATAGACAAAATTAGTCACTTCCTAAGTGAAAGAAACATCTAGATACTGGAATCAAAACTTAAATTCTACATCATATGTATCTGGGCATCACTGTGTGACAGAATCAAATTAATTAAATTTGCTGATGTCTTTTTTGAATTCATGTATAAGTGATCAGAGGTATAATTTTTCTATAAAATAACAAGATTACAATTTTCACTCTGTTGCTTGGAGCTTCCTAGTTATGTGAAGACAACATTTGACTTTTTTCTCTTGTGTTGGGAAGGCAGCCTGCCATGTCTTCTTGAGTAAATATTGTATTGTTGTACAGAAAAAGAAAGGTAGCTGAAGCATAGATTTCTTTTCCCCCGTTTTCTACAGTTTCATGGGCAGAGCAAGTATTTTCCTTCAAATGAATGAATGACTGAATGACTGACTTGTTGAATATATTTGTCACCTGATTTTCAGCCACTAGGAATGAGTTATTTATTTTGAAAGGAAACACTCCATAAAAGTTACTGTTTCTGAGGTGAAACTCTACGATAAGGTTCTCTGCATTTTAAAGACAATACTTCATCTACATGAAATATTCATCCATTCCTTGTAACAATATAGCTTGCAAGTATGCCATGCCTATCTTTAAGATGCTTATCTGAGTAAGTTTTTGGACTATATAGATTTGGTATTAAGTGCTGCTTGTGTATCCAAAACTAGCTGCCTGAGTTGTGAAAATCATAAAAACACAATACCACAACCTTAGATTCACAATAAAAACTGACCTGTCCAAAGAAGTCTAAAATAGTAGTAAATATGAGACATAATTTTTAAGAAAGTGATAATACTTTTGAAAAAGAAGCAAAATCCAAGTTTGCAGGCCCGGTGTTATTTCTCATGGGGCAGAAAAACATATCTCTCTAAAGCACTTTAACCATAATTTTTCTCGGAGGATCCACACGTGCCTTTGTGGCCCCAAGCTGCCCTCGTCCCTCTCCTTCATTTTTTCTCTCTCCAGGCACAGATATGTAAGGCATAATGGCGCACGCAGACCTTCAGCCCTGCACAGAGCTGTGTTTCTCAGGCTGAGTTTGGCATAGCCTCTCTTTGAAAACATATAAGCAGCCAGTACTTGATAAAACACAACTAAAACCTCAAATAACAATTTCAGCTTAAGCATATATGAAATTTTATTAAATCAAGTCATCTTTTCTATTCTGTAGAAATTTTAAAATATAACTCTCTGACAATGTTCTCATAATTACATATTTCTTGCATAATATCTGATTTAAATAAAGAAAGTCACCTGGGGGGTTAGTCTTCTAAGGGAAAGAAAATAATAGTAATTCATAAATTATACAAATGTAAAATCAATTACTATCCATGGGTTACTTAATCTCTCTTTATCTAAGAAATGTAGTTTGAAATATCTCACATTCACCAACAAATGTTCCTCATTTATCAATGTCTTTGTGACCTCTTGTCTCAGTATTAAACTGAGATTGCACTTGATGATTTTCCCATTCTTGTCTGTCATAACAAACACTTATGTGTAAAACTGAAGCTCTCTTTAAAGATAAGTGAGAGCTGCTTTGAATTCCCTGGATATCTCAGTTTGTAGCAAATTGTAGGTGTTTTATTTACTATCACATAAAATGAAATATCCTGAAAGCAAGTCACTTTAGGCACTTTAACATTGTCCATGATTTTCTTTCTCAAGGATTCTAGAATGTATTTGTTTGGGAATCCTCACTTGGACTCACAAGGCTAAGTAAGGTCAGAAATTGTGGCTGTAACTTTGAGCCTTAAGGCTCTAAGCTATTGATTGCACAAGATATTTATTTGCATGTCTTTCTGTCCCCTTGGAGTTCAACAGGCCTTTTACTTTGTTCAAATGCCTAAACATTGCCTCTGTAGCATGAGCTTCTTAAGGAACTATAATTTCTTAAATAAAAAGTAATTGTCTCCAAAGCAAGCAATTTCTAAGTGAAATAAGATTTGCTTTGTCTGTTAAGGAATAATCTTGAATGTCTTTTTTTTTTTTTGTATGTTTTGTATTTTAGGGAAAGGTCTACAGAGTGTTTGTGATCTCACTACTAGAACAGACTTTTAGTGATCTGCTGGTTTATAGCCTCCCAAGAGCTGGGATTACAGGTGTGTGCCACCATGCCCAGTCTCAATTGTCATGTCAGTGCATCCTGGGGGTTGGGCCAACACAGCAGGCTCAGGGAATCGAACCCTGAGATCTCGCACCTGCTTGTAGGTGCTTTAATCTGCTGAGCTATTTGGCCTTCCCATTTGAATGTCTTGAAAATTGCATGCCTTTGACTTTGTTGAGGCTACATAAAAATCACATTTTCCTAGATTTAAATGAAAGATTACTCCATATCTTAATAAGGTAGTAGAAGATTTTTTTTAAAAGAGTATGTGAGATCAAGATATTGTTAAACCTTTCTTTTGAAAAGTACAATGGATCATAAAATGGATACAGATTTTGAATATTAAAATGAAAAGCCAAAACAAAGAAGCTGCCTACCAATGCTAGTCATTTACCATGTCACAATAGTTGAAGTGTTAGTAGTTATATACAAAAGTGTCCATAGACAAGAACATGTCTATGGGAGTTCACCATCATTGACTAGACTGGATCTGGCCAGTGTTACAGTAAATCACAAATGTTTGGTTATGCTTGTTACACTGAAGAACATGGAAACATGTTCAATGATTTTGAAAGTTGTTATTGGTACAGTTGATGTAGATGGGAAGAATGAGTACCACAAAAATTGTCACTTACCAACTTTTTGTTCTGAATTTGTATATTGGAAAATGGAATATTTTATTTAAAAGGGAGGTTTATGGTGGTGCATGCCTATAATTCCAGCTCTTGGGAGGCTGTAAACAGGCAGATCACTATGAGTCTGATCTAGTAGTGAGACCCTGAGCACCCCATAGACCCTTCCCTAAAATACAAAAATAAATAAATAAATAGATAAATAGGAGGTTTGGGAATAGTACTGAGGGAGGAAATGTCAAAAAAATTTACTCTTAGAATAAAAAAAATCTCATGTGGTGATTAGAAATCATGACCATAAAAATGTACCCAATTATTTTATCCAATAACTTGTTTTCAGTATTTATTTCAAAGTAATTATTTTATCCAGTTATCATCATTACTATCATTATTCTTTTGCCCCCTGTTTTATGCATTTTAGCATTTTTTCAAAGTTCAGAATGCTCATTTCTCCTTGTCATTTATACAAATCAATTTAGTTTTCTCTAAAAATTGATAATTTCGGGGGCCAGGGAGATGGCTCAGTGGAATAAGTACTTCCCTGGCAAGTGCAAGGGCTTGAGTTCAATCCCTGCTTCCACAAAATAAAATAAAATAAAAAATCTAACAAAAAGTTAATTTTCAAAACTTTTCTCACAAAATTTATTTCAGGATTTTTGAGAAAAAGAATAGAATTTTGAACAATTTTTCACTTGTTTCTCTTCTTTTATAACTGTCATCAGTGAGTGTTTCAGTTATATATATTTATTGCCAATGACAGCATGTATGAATATTTATCTTTCATAATGATCATAATGTAGAAGCAATCTATATTTAAAGAACTACCAGAGACTATTGAGCACATTAGAATTAAAAATATAACAGATTAAAATACTTTTATGAATAAAAAATGTGGGACTGTCCTTTTTTGGATGTATTTAGTACAGGGTCTCCAGGATCTCCCTGCACAGATCAGACTCATAGTGATCCTTCCTGTTTTTCAGTCTCCCAACCGCTGGGAGGCACACCCCACAACGCCCAGTTTCATTCACTGTTTCAGTGTGCCCAGGGGTAGGGGGTGTGGTGAAGCTAGCATGACACACTGGGAAACGAACCCTGGTCCCTGCATCTGCCTAAGCAGGCATTTTAATTCATTGAGCTATCTTGCCGGCCCTTTGGAATGTCTTTTGAAAATTCAACTTCATATCAGTGCAGAAAATTTCTGTTATGCCTATAAATAAGAACATTTATGAGATGAATGAGATAGGGTATAGAAGGATATAGAACTATTGAAAATTAAATCCATTTGATATTACCAAGCATAAAATAAATGACATTAAGATAATATATATTATCATAGATAGATAGATAGATAGATAGATAGATAGATAGATAGATAGATAGATAGATAGATATGCACAATTTCACATAAATAAAATCATGGATGTATTTGTTATTTAAAATTACTTTGTAATTTAAAATTAGGTTGTCATTTTAAATTTACTTCTAAAATTACTTTGTAAAGTTTTGCTTAAAACATTACAGATTTGTTATCTCTGAGTTTCCATGGACAGGAATTGGAGTACAATATAACTATGATCTGTGCTCAGGATACCAGGCTGAAATTGAGATGTTTTGGAGCTGCAATACTAATCGGAGGCTCAGAGCAACAATAAAGTTCATCAGCTGTTGCTGTAATTAATTCCCTTAATTGTTTGAATAACGTATTGGTACTCCTCTTAGAGTTTTCCAGGGGTCAATGTTAAGTTTATAGAAGTTAACTTTAGTTCCTAGCCATGAGGTTTCCAAGAAGAATTTTTCATGGAATATAAAGTGCGACTTCATATTATTTTTTCTAGGGTTTGTAAAGAATGTCTCTCTAATTTCTCATAACTCCAAGGTATGCAGAAATAGAGGTGTGTGTGTGTATGTGCACAATATATTGAGTGACTGTAGCATTGCCATTTTCCATATAAAATAAACTATTATAGAGATTCTCCTATCAACCTCACAGATTCTGACTACAAAAATAAATAAATAAATAAATAATCTATATCATGGGAATTTATCGAGTGATAGAAATTCAGATATCACCTTAAAATTACACCTACAATAAGGAATTGTTAAAATCTGTTTTAAATTTGTTTTAACTAACATATAGAACATGAAAGTATGCACATTAATGATGAGCATTTACATATATGATGTTTCAATGTATATATTACCTAACATTTAAGCCAGATTAAACATACTCATCTCTTTATCATTTGTTTACGGGAAACACTTTCATAAACACTTTCTCTAGATTTTTGAAATGCACACTGCATTATTGGCATCTATATCTAGTTTCCTAAGTAAATTCAGACCAAGTATCATTTCTTCTATGTAGCTATAACTTAGTATGCATTCATTAACTTTTCTCATCAGGGATCTATAACCCACATTCTGTTCTCAATTTTTATGGACTAACTTGTTTTACATTACATATGTGTGTGACATCTTACAGTAGTCATCTTTCTTTATTTGACTTATTGCACTTAATAAAATTATCTTCAATTCCACTGATTTTTCACACATGATTATTTCATTTATTCTATGTCCAACTGGTACTCTACTACCTATATGTGAAACTTTTGTTTTCATTTATTGGTGTGCAAAATTTTACACCTCACATGAGTTTTCATCTATCAGAAGTTCATCTCTAAATTTTCTTCACAAGCAGAATTATGAGAACAACAGTGACTGAACATCAATTAGCTATTTGTTTAGCTCTGATTCATGCTATGAATATAAACACCTATTTAGAATCTACTTATACGAATCCCATCCTCTACTCCCCATATTGAGTTTTACTTTCTGTAGTTGTAGCTATCCAGATAATTGCAGTCTAACATTCTAGAATGAATGGTTTATAAGTTTTAAGTTATACACTGTTGTGAGGAGTGTGATACAATCTCATGTCATTAAGTCCCCCCACCTGGGATGGAATCATTTCTTTTCCAGTAACCAATGTACACTGCTTGTCCATTAGGAATAGCAGCAGGTATCCAATTGGCTCTTTCATAGTTGCCCAACGAGCCATCATTTTATTTATTAACAGCCCAAGAATACCAGAACAGTGATGCTGGCGATTTTACATGACAAAATGAAGCCACAGAATGTCTCTTTAATGTTGAACATGTCAATGCAAGGAAAAGAATACTCCATGGCAGAAAAATTGCCAAGATGTATGATAAAATTTTCTTTTAAGTGTAAAATTGTGAAACAGGTGAATGCTTTCATAGTGTCCCACGTCAAATGCTGTAGTTATAGCCACAATATGAAGTAAAAACAGAAAAAAGTAATGCACTCAAAGATTAGTGGCACTAGTGATTGCAGACACTTTCTGGTCTTAAAATTTACCCACTGTGAAGGACTGGTGAGATAGCTCAGTGCACTAAGCACTTACTTCGGTAAGCGCAGGGGCCAGGGTTTGATCCCTGGCACTACATACCTCACCATCCCCACCCCTAGGCATGCTAAGCTGGAGATAGAGTCCAAGTGTGGTGGCGTACACTTGTAATCCTAGCTCTAAGGAGACAGGAAACAGGAAGATTACTATGAATCCAAGCTGCATAGTGAGACTGCAAAAACAAAAATCAAGCAAACAAACTTATGAAAAACCTAAAAATTTAGCCACTGTGGTAAGAGAGGTGATTTTATTTACCTCTAACCATGTAATACCAAAAAAATTGTATTTTTTTAAATGCACTGAGAACCTTAATGATTTCTATGGAGTAGTAAGCAGTCTATCTCTACTAAAGATTTTGTTCAAATGTGTTTTACTAAGTGTTATCTATTTCTATATAAACATTATACAGTACAGTAAAGTGAAGGCCTTGCAAGATTATGGAAAGAAACTATATGCAATTTAATTTGAGCTTCCTCAAAATTTACCTATAAACCTTTCTACTGAGTTCAACAATTCTATATAGCTCACAAAATTCTCAGCTGTAGTACATTTTCCATGTGCTCATCTAGTTTCTTTTTTTTTAAAGACCAACATTAAATCAGCAGTTATTAACGCTGAGAGGTATCTTTTACATATTTCTTGTTTCTACTTAGCAAATGACCTGAAAATACAAGAATTTTTAGATTTCAAAAGTAATATAAATATATTTTAAAAGGTACATTAAAATAATTTGATTATATTTATATGTAATAATTAAATCAATATTTTCATTGGCTCAAGTATCATTTCTATGAAGAAAAGCTATCGATCCTTCTCTTCCAGTTAGTTTTAATTTTACATGAATGTTTGTTGAATGTTGTTGCTCTGCTGTGCCATGGAACGCCACAACTAATTTTTCTAATCTAACTATATTTTTGTACTTGCTATCTGTATGTCTCCATCTGTCTTCTCCTTTTCCTTTTGCTGTAAATCTTTCTTCTATGGTCTAAATATTTGGTTTTTTTTAATATTAGATTTCACAAATACATAGAAATATGTGATGTCTGCTTCCTGTCTGTGGCTTTGGTGACAAAAAAACAGGACTTCATCTTTCAGTTGAATAATATTTAAAATTGCATGCTACCATATTTCCATTTCCTATTTATATGTGATTGAATCTTGATTTATTTTATTTGGGGCTGCTATTAAAAATGTTGAAAAAGATACATCTAAAATGTGTATTTCTGCAGTGTCTTGCTTGATAATTCTTACCTTAGAGAGTATCTTTGTCTTACATTGTATTACTGAAATATAGTTTATTTTATTTTCTTTAATTGTATTCTTACCCCAGTTCAATCTACACATTACAGAGTAGTGATATTCAAAATAACAAATACTATCTTTTCACTTTAACCTTAAAAATATTCATTGTCTCTCCCAAGTTCTCATATCCAATAAGTTTCTGCATCAGTGAGGAGGCTAGTCACTAAAATAACTGAAATCAGGCTGGTAAGGAAAGAGTAATGCCACAGGATCTCATTCATATGTAGAACCTAAATATTCAAGAGTAGAATGGTGGCTACCACTGGCTGGGAAAAGTAGCAAGTGAAAGGAAGAAAGGAATAGAAAACACTGATCAGTAGTTACTAAGTTACACCTCCATAGGAATGAAAAATTTTGTTACAGTCTTCTATATTAGTGGGACCATAATATTTTATATTTCAGGGAGGTAGAAAGAAGATTTCAAAGATCTTAAAATGATAAATAGTTGAGATTGAACTCTTCCACTTGTTATAAATTCTGCACAATAGATGCATGTATAATACTTCATAGAAACCCACAAATTGTACACATTTATATTTCTATGTATCAGTTAAAATAAATTTAAAAATAAAACAAACACAAATACATTTCTTCGAATGTCTGAATTTCTTTAATGGAATACTTCAGAACCACTCATCTCACTCTAAACACCACTCTGAAGTTTTTTATATGTTATGTCAAAAACACAAGAAGTTCACTTTGACCTTTTTAGAGCTGTTCCAGTTTTCACTGATATGACAATGCAATCAAAGGTGATCACAATCTATGTGTGTAGGACCATTTATTTTATTTAAATTTTGTCAGCGTCATCCATCCACCATGCTTAACTCCTTCCCATGAAGATTCACCCAATAAACAATTTCAGTATTATGCATGTTCAACTACTGCTAGCTATTAATTTTAAAATGTACACATTACAGATTTTACTATAGGGGAATATTCTATCTACAAGTTCACTTCACAAATCTTCAAACTGAGTAATGTTACACTTATGATCTAGAAATTTTCAGAAAATACTATTAAAATTTTAAGTATTGTTGGCGTTGTTCTGTTTTCATTAATTAAGTTCCTTAAGAAAGTTTTGTTTGCTTTCTCTAATAGTAAGCAATTAGGATATGTCCTTTTATGTATAAGTATAAACATGTTGCATTAGAAACTAATCAGTTTCAGAGACAGAAAAAAGTTAGTGAAGCAAGTTTCACCTGCCATAAAATGAAATGCTCGTTCTGGACAAAACCAAGTTGGAAAACAGTGCAACACAATGGGACGGCAATACAACCAGACCAGATGGAGCAATATTAATTTTCCCTCAGCAGGCTTTGTTCCCTCTCAGTCTTTATCTTGGATTAATGCCGCTTTCAACTACATCATGACTGCATTGCTTGTGGGGAGGTGGTAAAAGGACATCATACATCTCAATTCTTGTTTTTTAGTTTCCTTCTCTTTGACACTAGAAAAACACATCTTCAAGCCTTTTAGAAAAATACCTAGAAAAATCTAGTTTTCTGAGAAATCCTCAGGCTTCCCATTTCATTTCCATAATGGTTGTGTTAGTATTATATTCCTACCGACAACACAGTCACTTTCTTTTTAGCCAGGAGCAGCATCAGCTCTTCTAATTACTTTATTTCTGGATGATACACATTCTCTCTGCAGTAAGAAAGAATCTCGATGTTGTTTTAGTTCGCATTTATCTAACTGCCAGGGATGCTGACTATATTGTTACACACTTATTTGCCATTCATATTTGATCCACTGAGACATGTCTATTCATTTCCGTCACCCAATTTGTTAATTGCATGTTTTACTTAGAGGGTTCTACTTTTTAAAGTTTTTAGATGTATATTTTCACTCCCATTGCCTCAGCACTTAAAAATGCATTAAAACATTCAACGCTGCAAGATTGGGAGAGTGTATTTCAAACACAAACAAAATTTAATAATTCCACAAGCTACTATTAGTTTAACATTTTAGCAAATTCTCAATGTTTCTGCATAATTTAATTCCAATGTGCCGCTGGCGTATGTGATACTAAAGTGCGATCAAATTATTATCTATTATTTCTGCCTGGAGACACTGGAAAAAGCAATATCTTCCTAGCACTGTGTTCTTTACTCTTTTTTTCTTGTTTTCTGTAAGGGGGAGAAAAAGCTTTTTCATTATTAAAAAGAGGGTATCTTTAGATCTTCGCTTGGCAGACATAATATACAGTTTCGAAGAAATAATTAACTTGACAATTCTGAATTTGCAGCAGCATAGCATTACAAGTATTAATGTGTATAAGGAAAATGCAGTTTCATAAAACCAAATTTTATGATTATAAATCCATAGTTGTATTTAGAAAATAGGAAGAACACAAAAGTAAATAATTTAGTAAACCAAATGATCCTCTCATGTCGGAAATTAGGAAGTATTACTACTGAAAATATACAAAAATCCAAGATTACATGGGCAAAAATACCATAAGATGAATATCAACTTGAATTTCACTCAATAGACTTACTAACTGTGGGTATTAGCATGAGAAACCCTGTCTGATAATCAGTGTGTGTCATTGAAAGAAATGATGAGAAAAAGGTAAACATTGATGCATTGGATGGAATAGGTTTAATACAAGCATTCTGGAAAAAACAGAACTGAGAATAGAACAGGGAGAGTTGATGTACTAACAGAGAAATCTTGAGGAAAACTGAAAGCTTAATAACATATCGCCACCAAACTGGTAGTCTGGGTCAACTTATTTTTTGGTCTTAATTTAAATAATTCTTCTTCCAGCCTTACTTGCTGCTTGTGTATTGCATAATTTGATTCCATAGAAAAGTCACTAGATGCTCCAAGAAATCATCAAAACTGAAAAGTGTTACTGTAAAACAATCAAAATTGCATCTATCCCAAGCCCCGATAATTTCTCTTAGAGTGTCCCTTTGAAAGAACTTACTTCAAGCACCTGCTTAGGCAGATCCCTGTGTCCCAGGTCCAGTCCCTGGTGTACCATGCCAGCCCCACCTCCTTGGCACACTGCAATGGCAATTGAGACTGGATGTGGTGGCACACACCTGTAATCCCAGCACTGAGGAAGCTGAAAACAGAAGGATCACTGAGTCAAATCTGTGTAGGGAAACCCTGAAGACCCTGCATAATACAAAACGCAGCAACCACAACAACAGCAACAAAAATAGTAAGATATTACATGCTTTTTTTTTTTACATGAAATAAAACTCAGGTCCTTGCACTTACCAGGTAGGTGCTATGCCACTAAGATATATTACCAACCCTGACATTATATGGTTCAAATATCAACAGTTGCCACTATCAAGGAACTTGGAATATTTAAAATAATTAATACTACATCATGATATCAATATCTCTAGATCATTCTTCTCTGCAGTAAATCCTAACTGCTGGTAAACAACAGTAAGTGTATCATTTACCAACAGAATAATATTGAATATTTTGGGCAGCATAACTATTAATTTATTTCTAGGGCATCTTTCTTCTATGGCAATTTTAATCTTACAGATTTTTAAAAAAATATTTATATGTTAAAAATACATAAAAGCAGTTTTCCACTGCCCAAGACTCTTCCTTTCTTATCAGTTCAAACTCAAGTATGGAAATGTCACACTCCTTATTAGTATCCATGGTATCTTCTGTCCTCCAATAGGAAACCTGACACATGGGTGCCTTGCGCACTCCCTTATTTGGCACATGTCTTCTACCTCAGTATTTGCTCCACGGCTGTGTAATAAGGACAAGTCAGGCTGATGACTTCCAAGGCTAATTCCAGCAAGTTGAGAAAATCTCTCTGTAAAGACAAGGCAGCTGTCAGCTCTCAAGCAGCTTAACTTTCCAAGTTCACTGGCTTCTTTTAAATATCAAAACATATTTTGGATGACATTATGCACACTTTGATTATCAGCATTGCAGTATTTTTTCAACTACCTACTTTTCTTCCTAATCTATTAAATTGCATTCCAGTGGAAGAAAAGATAAATTTATCACTCAGCTAAATAACATCATCACAGATTAGTTCAACATTGCATAGATAGTAGCAGTGTGGCAGAGATATTCTGTACCTTTGTAAGAAAAAAACTAGGACATGTTTTCTCATAATAAAGACATTTTAAAGTCATTTACTGAAAAAAATTACCGAATGGAACTTTATTATCCACCCTCTGATTATTACTAATGAGGCCAAACAAGAGCAATACAATAGAAGGTGAAGGTGGATTTCTACTAAATGAACAAAAGCTTTTAACTACACAAGAGACAAAAAAAAAAAAAAGAAAAAGAAAAGAAAAACACTGCATGAAGTGTGAAAAGAATAAATGTTCTGGTGCATAGTAACAAGGTGAAACTGGCATTAACACACTTAATCACATCCTCTCACACTCATGCACACAAATAAATAGTGTACTGAGCATTTTAAGATTCACAAGCAAGTGTAAAAGGTGTTAACATTGGAAACAATGTACAGTTTTTTAGCTGAAACAGATTTTACTATGAGGTTAAATTTAGCTTGTCACCATGATTAAAGTTATTTTAAAACTAAGAATTTTTAAAAACCAAATACATTAAAATTGGAATATTATTTGGATTTTTGAAACACTAAAAATTAATACAAATACAATGATTACTTTTGGTTTATGTGTATACACTTAATCAGTTTCTTAGATTTATGTGGTCCTTGAAGACTTTCCACTGGTATATTTTTGGGGAAGGCATTTTTTCCAAGGAATTGAATTTTTTATCTTGCACTATTATTTAAATTTACATTTCATAAAATGTAATTTGGAAATCATTGAGCCTTTATCAGTCATTTGTTTTCTAAGAGCTATTGAAAGGATAATGTATGCTCAGTTTTACAAATTTTACAGATGTGTATATCATGAATATTCTTGGGAAGATCAAATAAATATGCTCATAATATATATGAAATTTTTACATTGACTCTTTTCACTTGTATCAGACTTTGGAAATTAATCCAAGTTGTAAAAGGTTTGAACTGTTAGAAACATTACAAATATTTTCCATATTATGCATGTTTGGTTGAAAATGTGTTTCGCTTTCTTATATACAAACTCATAGGAGTGTTATTACTGGGCTATATATTAATACTAAAGATAGTATTAATTTATCTTTATAAGAGACTATATAGCTTGGAGTAATTTTGCTCCTGTTTAAAGATAGCCAAATAGGGCTGGGGAGATAGTACAGCAGTCTAAGCCTCTCCCTGGAAAGTGCAAGGACCCTAGTTCCATCTCCAGTACTGCATGCCCTGCCAGCCCCCAACCTGGGGATAGTGATGTATGCCTGCAACCACAGCTCTGGGAAGCTGAGACAGGAGGATGACTATGAATCTTAACTGTGTAGTGAGACTCTGTAAATGAATGAATGAATGAATAACATCTTTAAAAAAGAGATGGCAAAAAGAAGTGAAAAAAATTCATGTTGACTTCCACAAAGAAAACTACAATATTAAGTGAATAGTTGTGTTTTGAGATGTATGGTCCTGGGAAAACACTGGTATTCAGCAAGAAAGAGAAAGGAAAGTTGTAAATCTCAGAGACCTCAGAGGAGAGGCAGTAACTACCATCTTCACTCTTCAACTGGACCACATTTGCAGGAGAAAGGGGAAAAAAAGGCAAGAGCCAAGTTCTGAGTTCAACTCCACTTCCACAAAAAAAGAAGAAAGAAAGAAAGAAAGAAAGAAAGAAAGAAAAAAAGAAAGAAAGAAAGAAAGAAGGAAAGAAAGAGAGAGAGAGAGAGAGAGAGAGAGAGAACGAAAGAAAGAAAGAAAGAAAGAAAGAAAGAAAGAAAGAAAGAAAGAAAGAAAGAAAGAAAGAAAGAAAGAACAAGTGTCCCAGAAAAGTCCATCGAGGCATCAACCAGAAGTCCAAGTTCCTGGAAAATTGCCCTCAAACTTGCATCCCATTCACAGAAGCAACCTGAAGTCTGCATAGAAGTTTTGTTTTTGGGAAGGGACTTAGATTATCTCCATCTCTGCAGGCTCAGGCTACTGTATGGAAGAGAAATTTTGAGCCACTGACTAAACCCACACTCTCAGAGGCGTCTGGAGTCCCTCCAAATCCCCACAAATGGGACCACACAGACACTCCAACCAACACCCTGGGATAAGACGTGCTCAGAATATACATGCCTGGGATATTATTTTTTGTCTGTTACAGGGCCTACCAGTGCCAAAGCCATTGCCCACAGCAGGGCTTGCCTTAGTTGCAGCTGAGAAAACATGTATTCATGAACTTATGCTGCCACACCAAGTGGAGGAGTAGACATCCAAAGTGTCCTCTTCTTTAGCATTGTTCTCACTCCTCAGTGTCCTCAAGAAACAGTGACTCTCTGCAACTGTTTTTCAGTATCCACTGTTCTCATGGACATCAACCTCATCCAAAGAAGCTATAGAAGATGACACCAATGCTCAACACTAAAGCCCATGTTTCTAATTTTTTTTATTTATTCAAGGGTCCATAGGGTGTTCAGGGTCTCAGTACTAGATTAGACTCAGTGATCCACTTGTTTTCAGCCTCCCAAGAGCTGGGATTACACCCAGTCTCAATGGCTGGTTCAGTATGCCCCCGGGGTGGTGCTGGCATGGCCGGCCCAGAGATCAAATCCCCAGCCCCTGTACCTGCTTGCAGGCACTTTAATGTGCTGAGCTATTTGGCTGGCTCAAGCCTATGTTTCATAGAGAACTAGCACATATTTTTAGAACGGAGATATTTAGTCCAAATAGACCCTCAAGAGTCTTAGAAGTAGCACATCTCAGAGATATGCAAGTTTCAAATTACAAATCAAAGAAATATGAAAAAACAGTAAAATACCATGCTTCTAAGAGAACACATTAATATTCTAGGGACATATCCCCCCAAAATATCAACTGAATTCCTTACAAAGGAGTTAGAATAATGATTATGAAGATCAACAAAATTCATGATAATACAGACGGCTAGTTAAAAGATTCAGAGATCGAAATGAAGATCGCTAAAAATCCAATAAAATTATGGTGGAAATATCAAAAGAGACTACATCAAGCAAAGGAAAGGATGTATAAATGTGAAGGTGGGTCTTTTGAAATGCTTCAGTAGATAAAGGAAAGAAAGGCAATGAAGGAAGAAAGAAGAGAAGGAAGGGGAGGGAAGGAGTGAAGATGGAGGGAGGGAGAGAGAGCACTGATGAGACGTATGTGTCAATACAAACAAAGATTAGTATTTTTAGGGAATGCCCAAAGAAGAAGAAAAATCAAATGAGAAGGAAAATCTATTAAAATAAAAAGAATAACTGACAACTTTCTGGTCTTGGCAAAGGACATTTAGGTACAGAAAGTTTACACACTAGGCGGAAAAAAAGATGTTATACTTTTGGAAAAGCATAGATCAACAACTGATACTATGGCCTGATAAATTATCCTTTTGAAACAAAACAGCAATAAAAACTATATTTATTTTCATTGGAAAGAAAATGGAAAGGTGATATATAAGACATTACAGAGCATGCACATTTAAAAGAACAAGATATAAGGTATTCAACAACGGTTGCTAGGCTGCACATTGCTGTCCCGCACATAGTTGCTCAGATTACAAATATTAGCCTTTACAGTTATTCAAAGTAAAAATTTTAAACTCTGTCACTTTCAAAAACTAAGAGAAATTAGTAATACTCTCATCTCAGGTATACTGTATGAGAACTTACATGATTATCTTCTTTTCAAAATCTTTCCCTCATCTCTGTTGCTTATTACTTGTGTTAAGTTTCTTTCAGTTTTACAATATCTATTGTGACATTCAGATTTTACTTGTCGTTTTAGGTTCTTACACTAGGGAGAGAGACAAAACAATGTTTATCCATAGAAGTGTTATTTCTTTCACTTAAGAGTATAGCCTCTAGTTGCATCCATTTACCAAAAAATGTCTCAAGTATATCATTCTGTATAACTAATATCACACTGTATAAAAGTACCACATTTTTGTACATTCTGCAGGGCATGGGCATTTGGGTTGTTTCCAAGATATAACTATGACAGATCATGCTGCTGTAAGTATGAGGGCATATATATAGTTGTTATACGATGTTTTCGATTTTCATGGAAAAAATACTAGAAGGGGAATAGCTGGGTCAAATGGGATTTCCAATGCTAGTTTTTTGAGGAGTCCTCCACTGATTTACACATCGATTGTTCCTGTCTACACTCTCACTAACAGTGGACAGGTGTTCTTCATTCCCCTTAGCCTTGACAGAATTTGTTTTGATTTTTTTTGTAAAAAATGTATTTGGTACAAGGTCTCACTATACAGCTCAAACTCGTAGTGATCCTTCTGTTTTCAGCCTCCCCCGTGCTGGGATTATAGGCCTAAACCACCATGCCAGGTCTCCTTGATGGCCAGTTCACCATGCCAAGGATGGGGCCAGCATGGCATATGGTGCTTGGGATCAAACCCCAGTCCCTAAGCTTGCCTAAGCAGGCACCTAGACCCCTGAGCCATCTCACCAGCCTGTAGTTGATTTCTTCATGATAGCCATTCTTTTTGGGCTGAGATGGACTCTCAGTGATGTAATTTGCTCTTCTTGAAAGCTATTCATTAATTGTTGAAAAAATTGCTTTACCAATACTATACAAGTGACAGCTCAGACTGCATAATAACTATACTTTTAGAAAAACTAAAATTTAAGTACAGCATTTTATAGTTTTCTAAATATTCTGGTAGATATCTGTGGAGGACCAGTTCTCAGTCTTTCCTCCTCAAGCCACACCTCCACTGAATAAAACTGGGTGAGTCCCTGGGTCAGCCTCTTAGTTCTGGAAAGCCATCTTCATGGCTGGAATTAGAGTCCCTCAACTCCCCAATGATTGAAAATATAATTTAGTGTCTTTATTTTCACTGTGGGTTGCAATGAAAGTGGTAAATTAGAGTCAACTTGATGGGGTTCCAATACATAACTTTGGGATTACAAATATTTGTAGATCAAGATGAGGACCTGGAAATGACTCCTAACTACCACTTTCAATACAACCTGCAGGGAAAATAAAGACACTAAATTATATTCTCAATCACTGGGGAGTCAAGGGGCTCTAGGTTCAGCCACAAAGACGGCTTCCCAGAACAAAAAGATCAATCCAGGGCATCACCCAGTTTTATTCAGTGGAAGAGTGGCTTGAGGAGGAATGACTGAGAATTGTGGGAAATAGGTTACTACTGTGAGCTGAGCTAGGTGGGTCGCCTACATTTACCTCTGCCATATGCAGAGAGGATATGCAGCGACAGTAATCTGCTTTATGTTATTGAGTTAACATCTAATGTTTTGTGGGGGCTGTGGTGCTTCCGCTTTGATGTAGTCTTTCAAGCCCCAGGAAGTCACAGCCTCTGTCTTGAGGCTCGATCCCAGATGGTGGCATGGAGCATTGACTCTTCATCCTGTCTTGATCTGGCTCACATTAAAGAGCAGCAGGTATAGGCTGCCAAGGAAACATGCATGCCACCTTCAACGACTATCACTAGTACCTCAGCTAGACCAATATACATTGCTTGAGGCCAATTGAAGGATAAACAGAAGTCCTAGCCAGCTCTGTACATAACAATATGAGGAAATAGAGTCAGACTCAGTTAAAATGGAGACAGTCACTCTTCTTTCAAGAGAGAGCTGCTCAGGTGGTCCTCCACAGATATGTAGGTGTAGAGAAATCTCACACAAATTTGGTGCTTTATCTCACATATCTTACTTAACAGAAGAAGTATATCTTTTTAAAGACTGTGAAATTGATATTCAGATTCCTTATCTATGGAGCTCATATAAATTATTTAGAGTATATATGTAATGTTGATATTAAATAAATTCACTTATTTAAATTGAATACCACTTAATGAATATTCTCAATAAGTGTCATTTTGTTTTGTTGTTTATTTTGCTATTCATTCCACAATTGCATCAATTTATTGGATATTGCTTAAAATAGTCTTTAAAATATATAATGTAACAGTAATTAGAACTAAATAAATATAAATATAATGAACATGATTTCCTACACATGTTCAGAGAAATTAAAACAGTTAATACAAGAAGTGTGAGTGTAAAAGCTCACCTTTCTAAGTTACAAGGCTGTTGGAAAAAAATCACTATTATCCACTTGTAACCTTGAGCTTGGTACAAAAACCAAAAAAAGAGAAAAAAAAAAGTGTCATGGAGCTCAGTGTCTTTAGATTTAGTGCACAGAGAACTAATCCATCTGTTTGTGCTTCTTTCTCTTTGTCCCTAGGTAACACTTAGGTAAAAGACACATGCTTCAACCTTCAAGATAAATTATCCCTCCAATTCTTAATGATTGTGAGTGATAAAATCCAAGAGCAAATCACTGTGTGCATTAAAATTGGTGACATCTATGTCTTTGGCTTGCTGAGTGATTATCTCGATATTTAAAGGTTAGATGGTTATTTATACATTTACCCGTAGATAGAGTACATGAATGAATTTGGCATTGTGCCCGGTATTTAGATACCAGATATGGACAGTAGGTAAAGGAAGTATAAGACTGATGCACATGAGAAATAAAAATGAATAATCATATCTTAATGGAATCAATGCCAATAATCAATGCTGTTGTCACCATAAGAACTGATCTCGTGGAATGTGTTTTTTCTCTTCAAAGCATTTTAGAGTGATCTTTAGTGAGTATCTCAAAGGCAATTTCAATACTCTTATAATGATTCACAAAAGAGAATTCAAAACATGTGGTGGTAATTTGATTCCTTGTAACTTTTAATATCATATTACAATAAAAACATTTACCCTTTGAGGTTTCTAAAATTGTTCTCATAACCTGTGTTTGTGGACTTTTTTTGGCTATATGACAAGAAGTCAGTGTTCATGAAAAAATATTACCTGAGAATGCTGTAGAAAAATAATAAAGTCTTTCCCTACTTCTTTTTACACTTCCCATGCAGGTTGGTTGTGGTTTCTCTTCCAAGCAATGGAGTCAATAAAGAATGAAATAAGAAATCTAAATGATAAGGTGACATGATTTCTAACACATATTATAAGTTTTTTTTGTCATATAATTCTGTTGTTAGGCACTATTCTAAGTAAATATTATATACATGCATATATATATATGTATGTATATAATGTATATATATGTACATATATATGTTGAGACATTACATAGAATGTACAATATGAATGAATATATCACATGTTACATACTATATATACATTTTTTTGATACAGGGTCTCACTGTGAAGCTCAGAGTCAGAGTGATCCTCTTGTATCAGCCTCCCCAATGCTGAGTTTACAGCCATGTGCCACAACTCTGAAATCTTTACAGACTGTGAGCTGAGCGAACCTTTTCTCCTTTAAATTTTTGTGCTGGATATTTTGACTCAACAATGAAAAAATAATGGATAGCTCCCCAGATTTTCTCAGAAAACAATGCAGATGTTTTATTGCACCATGTATGACTGCACAAAATCTTCTTACCTAGGACACTCATCATTTAGAAGAACTACAATAAAAACATGTTCAAGTAAAAAGAAGATAAACTAAATATTAGCGTATCTATGTGCATGGCGATATTTTTGTGGAAGCTACACTGCACACTAAAACTTCTCAGAAGAGGACAACAAGCATACCTAATGTCTCTGGCATCCTAAAAACATCCACCTGAATATGAAATTTCTGGAAAGAAAACATAATTCTTTTTTTTTATTGAAGTACAAATGTCAATCAGACAGTTTCAAGACACCTTAACCATACAGATTCGATAAATTAATACATTGCAAACTGTTTTCATAACGTTTTGGAATTGTACAAGGTGCATACATGATATTATACTTACAGATATTTTAGCAGATATCTCTTATCAGCAAATTAAGAGTGTAGCCGCTTATTTATCTTACTTTTTTATACCTGAATTGTATCAAAAATTCAATAATTATTTTCCTCTTTAGAGGAGTAAATGGTGGAGTCAGTTTGCAGATGTGGGGTTTGTGAAGAAAGAGATAAATAAAAAGAAGATTCTTATTTGCTATCCAGTGGTGTTGGAAAAGGAGTAAAGTGGGAAAATTACATTTCTTCAAGGAAAAAAGAAGACAAATAAAGGAACAGAAGAGAAATACCAGAGTTTGCACAGTCCATACTTTTCAAAATGAAATAATAATAATTGAAATAAGATATTCACATGTACATCTTGGCATATATAATGTTCATGCATTGAAAGGAAGAGGAGCTCGAGGTTTTGTAAATAAGAAAGAATTATAACAACCTAAATGACAATATTATTTTACATTTGTTTTAATCAATGTGTAACATAACTGTAATCATAGATATGTGAAATTTCTATATGATAGGCAAAAATCATAAAAATAAAAAATGAATAATTCAGTATTGATTTAAAATCCTAAAGAAGTTTTTATCAGCTATAAACGAAATACCATGTTATGAAAATTGGCACTTACTTTAGAATGTAAGCTTTTTAATTATACATATTAAATATGAAAATCATATGGTTTTCTCCAAAGTGAGGAACTCACCGAAAAACTTTAAATACCTATGTCTAATAAAATTTAGCAAACAGAGTACATTGATAGATACTTCCTTATCTTTATGAAAACAATTAAATTGTTTATAAAGCCCATCTTTTACTTAGCATGAAGCTAGCATTGCATCCAACACAAACTAAAGGTGATAACTAAACTTACAAGTAAACATCTTTTTGTTTTTATTTTTCTTTAAGTTGCAAAATTATTTATTTATTTATTTGGTACATGTTCTTTTTTTTTAATAAAACAATCCAACACACTCCAGCAGTTCACAATAGTAGTGGGTTATCCACAGAAGTTGTTGACTTGAGCCATTAGCAGCTCAGTATATTAATATGGCTTTACTTTATATACCTCCATTTTTATACTCTTCTGCTGGATGATTAAGACTGAGACAAAGCAAGACCTATGTAGCAAGAAATGTAATTTTTGTTTCAGGTAAGTTCAGTCAGGTACCCTCAGGGTTTATCATGTAATCCTGTACTGCACTTTATAGATCCTTTGTCACTGTCAACCGTGTGGATGATCATGGCCATTGCTTGACCAATTTGCTCTCTGTGACTCTTAGGCACACTGTACATCATCGATCGCCTTCCTCTGTGGCCCCATAATCTCCTTGATCAGAAAATTTTGAGCACAACTAAGTTACATAATTAAGTTATAGTACAAATTCTCTTATGTCCTGAGTCTTCAATCACATTGAAAGCCTAGGGTCAAAATGTTGGCTGCCCTTTCAGCCTTTCTTTTTCTCCAGTTTTTGATCTGCAAACTTAGGTTGTTAACTCTCCAGAAGATAAGTTTATTATTACCCTGCAACATGTGCAGTTTGGTTTACCCACATTATTTGTCTAAATATCAGACATCATAGGCATAAGATGGAACAGGTATTTTCCTTCAAGTATTGAGATATTAAACTCTAAGTCCTTACAGAATATGAAGAAAAAAATTTAAGAAAAATAGGAATGAACACTTACATATATTTACATAGATATTTAGAAATCTATCCATATACAGCATTGTAGCAGGACTATCTTGTGACATTTTTATCTTATTTTTGATTTATTACCCTTTAAAAATTTTTATTTGAAAGACAGTATAGTAATAGTTGGCATGTAATGACAAGAAGTACATATTTAGAAGACCAGAAGTATACATTTTATTGAAAATAGTGGGGGCCGGAGAGATGGCTCAGTGAAATGAGTGCTTCCTTGGCAAGTGCAAGGGCCTGAGTTCAATCTGCAGTTCTGAAAAAAAAAAAAGAAAGGAAGGAAGGAAGGAAGGAAGGAAGGAAGGAAGGAAGGATGAAAGAAAGAAAGAAAGAAAGAAAGAAAGAAAGAAAGAAAGAAAGAAAGAAAGAAAGAAAGAATCAGCAAATCTAATTATAAATAATAAACACCTCAAACTGTAAAATAGAAAAATACAAGTATTTCTATTCATCTGATAGAACATTATGTCTGCATTGTGTGATGTCAGTAATAAATTTGATGTAATACAAGATAAATTGCAAAAGGGCAGTAAAATTAGTACACTAAAATCAAGAGTCTTATTACACACAAACTACTAATCCAGTGTTCTACTATTAGAGGCAAATGTATTAAGGTTATTTAAAATAATTCAAGTTATACTTAATAAAAATACTTTAAAATTTTTGAATACATCTAAAAGATAAACATTAGAGTCAAAAAATGAAAGTAAATGTTCTTAATTAGGTAAGGTACCACATGACTTTTCTTATTGAAATGACTTCTCTTCATGTTATCACATGAATTTATTATATCAATCAGGTGCATACAAATGTTCATGGACCTGTACACGTGAGCTAAAATCTTATAAAAATAACTAGGTGAACTGAAAGTATTGATGACAAGAGTTTTCCAATGTTAAACATTCTGTAAAGATTCCCTGAACAAAATAGTGCCACACTGGTGAATGAAACAATGCATAAATACACCAGTGATGTGGAATGCAAAGTTTAGAAATAGAACAAAGTTTTCAAGACCATTTTACATGTTCTACAGGTGGAAACTTTTAAATGAATAATATGTGATAAGTCTCAGGACATGTGATCCCAAAATCTTAACTTGGACTTGAAGAGTATTTCAAGCATGAGGAAGAAGCTTCTTAGAAAAATAACTTATAACTAAGACAGAAGCAGGAAAATCACTCAGTTTCTTCCCTTTCTTCTTCCCAGAATCAAGTCTAACCACCATCATGTGAAGGATGTCTCCTCTATGAGTAGAAATAAAATCACTGATCTATGAAGATACCATGAACAGAAATTAATCTGAATAAACAAGTCTTACTGTGCTTACCACTACTACATAATATGTACTCTTTTTTCTCTTTCATTTTTTCCACAATGTCTATTCTTCATCAAATCTATTTATTTTTTTATTTTCCATAATTTTACTGAAGAACAAATAGCAATGAGACAGTTTCAAATAAAATTCTTAGAACAGATTCAATAATTAATACATTGAATATTGTTTTCTTAGTGTTTTTTTATTGTACAAGGTGCATACATGATATTCTATTTACAAATACTATTAGAGCAGATGCCTCTGTTCTTTGAATTAGGAATGTAGAATAAAAATTAAGAAAGTAACTGTATACCTATCTTTTTTTTAAAGCCAAATTATAGTAGAGTTTCAATAACTAATACTTTTTACATTGTTATCTTCCTAGTGCTTATCCATAGTACAAGAAGCAGACAGGATATCCTGTCCAAACAGTATCAGTGCAAATCTTTCTTCTCATAGAATTACGTGAAAGAACTACATATTTATCTATGTTTTAGGACATTGGACAACCTGCACTGTAACATCAAATCTATTTATAAAAGCACAGACATATAAATGGTTTAGGTAGCTCTCCATTTACTTAAGTAGACTTGTGCGCTATGTGAAAATTATTAGCTAAATATTTAGGGGTTTGAATCATCAATCACAGACCAAGGGAAAGAAATGCTCATGTCCTCACACTTGTTAATAAAACAACGCATTCATCTTAGAGACAATCTTACTAGTCAAGCTTCATAATACTTGAGCATCCAACAAAATGTTGTTTTACATTTTCTAATGGATGTTTTTGTGCAGGAAAAGTAGAATTTATGGCTGCATAGTGATAACAGTGTGTAGATAACTGAAAGACAGGAGAAAGCTTTTTCTCACATATAATGCTATAATTTCATAGGACACAATACTTGAATGCATTCACAAGATTTCAGAGGCCATACTTAAAGGAAATCATTTAATAAAGGCCAAGGATACCTAGGACAGCAGAAGAAAGAGTAAAAAATGTAGTGTCATTAGGCCTGGAATTCTACACAGAGTTCTCCACAATGTCTACATAAGATGATTTAATCTCTAGAGCAGTAATCACTACTATTCACTACTATTTGTGCAAGGCAATATTGGCTTAGAAAAAACTTTGCAAAAATTCTGAAAGGAAGTTTTGTGGGTCCAGTCTTTTAAAAAAATTAGCATATTGCAATACTTAATGTTTACATTAACTGTGGGCAGTTGCTACATTTGCATAACACGTCTTAATTCTTTTCCTTCCCATCTTTTACACTCTATTACCTTCTTGTCACATAGTAAAGTTATGTAACTGGATGCACTTGCAAAAGCCACAGGAAAGCAAAGAAGTCTAGTTACATACAAAAATGTTAAGAAACAAGTAAATTGTTACCTAGACCTGTAAAGTTATTTTTAAACTTCCATCAATTATTAAAGATCAGCGTGCACTGTCCAAGTTCAAGTGAAAAAACGAACTTTACCTTAGAGCTTATAGAAGAAATGATAGTGTGAGAAATAACAGCATTTAGTATCTATCATAATAATTGAAACAGACAAAAGATCCAGAATGGGCAATAAACCAGCAGGTAAAATTTAATGAGGAATAGGATGTCACCATATTGTAAAGGTAAGTCCTTTAAAATTAGGTTCTCTTTAACAAGGAAAACCTAGTAATTTTCTCGCAGGTTACTTCAGAATTTAAATTATCACAGTTAATAGGTAGCAATAGTAGGTCAGAGCGACAGCATACACCTGCTGATATAATGTATTGAGAAGGCCATGGTGTAACCTCTGTGATATTGCTGTCCAAAATGTGTCATTTAAATTCAATCATTAGTGAGCATGACCCAAACCAAATTCTGGGTCATTCTAAGACATGCATAGTTTGTAATTTCTTTTTTTAAAAAAATTAGGATTGTATAAGCCAGAGATGGGCAAAAGAACTCTTTAAAGTTTAAAAGAGACTAAATAAATGTACCCGTAGCAAATCTGTGCATCGTTGATATTGTAGTGCATAGTTTAAATTGTATACTATTTTGAGAAATAAAGCCAGTAAGACAGTAACAAAACCACTGATATAATTTAAAAAATAAAAATTAATTTTACAAAAGGACTATGTTAACATTCTAACTACTGGTTTTGGTAGTTGTACAATTGTCACATGTTCTTGGGAAATGTAATCAAATCTTTACGAATAAGTGTGGAGGTTTTCTGACACACACAAATTTCCACTTCAAATTATATATGTATATATATCCAGGAGATTTTTACACAAAGTTCTGCAAAATTACTCTCACAAGATATGCTTAACCTCTACAGAAGAAATGTATGTATGTATGTAATGTCATATATACATATAATATATATGTATATATGACATTAAAGATGGATATTTAATGACATACTAATATACTAATATCAGGCCTAAATTAAAACACATTTCTTGGATACTTAGTCCTTGACTCAATTTTAAATTATTGCAAAAAATATGTTTTCTAAATGAATAATACAGCCCAGGGAGGTGGCTCAGTGGAATAAGTGCTTCCCTGGCAAGTGCAAGGGCCTGAGTTCAATCCCTGGTTCTTCAAAAAAAAAAAAAAAAAGACCAACTAGCTACATAATACTTGATGACTTTTGACTTTACTATCACCAGATGAAGTAAAGATGCTAATCCTTGGTCGAGTCTAATTGTGATAGCAGCAAATTTTAGATTGGTATACTTGACCATTTTAGTATTTTAACTATCTTGACTGAGTTGTTGATATGGAAGGATGCATGTAGTTTATATTTTAAACAGAAATGGAACACACAGAAAATAATTCTTCTGTTTAGGCTACACGATTTTAAGAAGCTAAAATTCTGGAAAGCTTTTTACCTGATAGTGCTAATTCATTTTAGCATTCTAACACAAAATTACAGAAGGATACATTTGTTATGAAGCATGGTTGGTGGGAAAGCCCAAATTCCCTAATTATAAAGTACGGTGACTTTATTCAATGAGAGGAAAATGTATCTTAGAGAATAAAACTCTGAATTCAACCAGCTTTCTGCGACAGTCACAATACAACTTCAATTTGTCTGATTTTGAAATCTTTACTGAGTTTTCTTTAGTGTTTTGATAATATGTGCCTTATAAAGTGATTAAATCCAGCTAATTAACATATTCATCACCTCATACTTAAATGTGTTTTTCTTGGTGAAAAGATCAATTCTTTTAGAAATTGTATCATGCTATTCTTAATCGCTAATTATACACAGCACCTCTTAATGTTTTTACTTCCTCTCCCCCACCCAATGTGAGCCTCTTGTCACATTGTAAAGCAAGCTGTATAACTATACATACCACTATAAGCAACAGAAAGGCTACTTAGTGACACAAAAAGAAATTAAATTATAAGCAGTCCATTACACATCATTAAGTAGATGAATGAGGGTATTTTCATACTTGTATAGATAACTTAGGATAAGCATAAAATACCCAGTTCAAGTGAGAAAAAATCCTTATGCTTTTAGAAGAAATAATGAAGAAAGAACCACTGCATTTTTATATTTTCTTTTTTATTTTTGGTGGATTTGGGGATTGAACTCAGGCCCTTGCACTTGCCAGCGAAGTGCTTATTCTACTGAGCCATCTCCCTGCATATTTCTACACTTTCATGAAATAAGTTAAAGCCACAATTCTTCAAATGTAAAATGTGCAAGTGATGTAACAGATATAGCTGAAGCCAGACCTGATAGTTTTCACTTTAGCTGGTGTACATAGGGACATATAGAGGGAGAGGGAGGCAGGTGTGAGGGACAGAGGGAGGGAAAGTGGGTGAAAAGAGGGAGAGAGAGACAGAAAAAGATTCATTTTTTTCCCAAAATGTACTGCCCATACAAAATTAATTTCGATGACAATAAAAAATGATGATAGCCGGGCGTGGTGGCGCAGGCTTGTAATCCCAGCACTCGGGAGGCTGAGGCAGGAGGATCGTTGTGAGTTCGAGACCAGCCTGAACTACAAAGTGAGCTTAAGGCCAGCCTGAACTGCATAGTGAGACCCTGTCTCAAAAAGACTAAAAAAAAAAAAAAAAAAAGATAATGATATAGTTTATAAGAAATTCAAATTGACTTAGCAAGATTTTTTTGTGATATAAAGACTAAGTATATCTAATTCTATACAGGATTCAAGCAAGATTTTTCAACAGATACCTTTTTTTGTTTGTTTGTTTTGCAGTACCAGAGATTGAACTCAGGACCCTGCACTTATTCTACTGAGCTATCTTTCCAGACCCTAAAATAGCTTTTGATATCTATTTTATGCTCATTTTCTGAATTCCATATCATCTGAATGAGTTAGTGACTTTATCCTTATAAGTTGCATAACAATAAGACAGGTCACAGAATGAAACTGAGGACAGATATATCTCATATTTTCATTATTTTCCCCTGTATTTTTGTGAAATGGGTTGACTTTATATTACATTAATGACTTGCTCACATACTAATTAAAAATGTGAAAAAAAATCAAAGTTCAAGAATTTCAATGTGGGTATACAATGCTGAGATTAACAGTGTATGATTATTAAATTAGTTCAGTAATCATGTTGGTATAATTCTGAGTGTACATAATGGAGAAACCCACCCTAGGAGTGGTGGCTCCTTGCCTGGAAGGAATAAAAGGGAAATTCAGACTGCTACTGATATTGGGTCTGCTGTTTTATTGAAACTACACGGCTTTTCTGTCTTCTGCCCCCCATGAATGGTTTCTCCCTGTTTTGCCCTTCTACTAGTCTTCCCTGCCTTGGAGCCAGCCAGTTAGGGATTGAAACCTCCACAAACTTTGATCTATAGTTCCTCTTTCCTCCCTTAATTCTAGGTGTTGGGTATTTTGGTAAGCAATGAGAAAATTAACCAAGACCATCGGTTGATAAGAGGTACTTTTAAATGTGACTGGCATAGGAGATCTTTATATCTTTTTCTGATATTTAAATAATTTTATTCATTATGAGGATCATTTGCTTCTAGAATTTCATTTGTTCAAAATAAAAGAGTACATTTAGGATAATTGTACGAGATTTTGCTTTTAAAATTTTTGGTTGATTGCATAGCCTTCTTTTAGAATTTTACTAATTCTGTATTTTAAAAGGAGTGAAACACTGAAGAAGTTAAAATTAGACTCTAGAAGTAAGAATTGAGCATATGTTACTGGCCCTTAGTGCAGAATTTTGCAAATAACAGATCTTATGGAGGTGACAGTGGCCCATAGCTGACCAAAGGGAAGAAAATAAGAATATTGGCCTTCTAACCACATGAAGTTGGATCTGCCAACAGCCTAAGCAAGTTTAGGATTAATTTTGTCATCAAAGGCTTTGGTAAGATAGGCAGTGCTGCAATATTTTGAATATAGCTCTGTGGGATCTGTGCTGGACTTTTGACATGTAGAAATGTGAGATGTTGCTTGTTTGAAGATACTAAAAAAGCATTAGGACGTACTGGAAAATAAATCTATAGCTCTCGTATTTAGGCTGTGAATCCCCAATAATTTGTAAAGGCTCTGTCTAGCCATGTTTCAGCCTCTGTAATAAAATATCCAAAATGACCCATTTATGGGAAAGAACTTGCTTTCATAGTTTGAGAATATCAGTTTATGGTCTTTTAGTACCATTCCTTTTTCCCTGACCAAGAAGTAGAGAATCACAGCAGAGAGGGTGAGACAGAGCACAGCTGTTCACCAGATAGGAAGCAAAGAGAGTGGGAGATAGCCAGAACCAGAGGAAGAGCCTGATGCAAAAAATGTAGTCTCCAGTATCATGCCTCCATGACCCACTTCCTTCAACTAGACCTCACCTCCTAAACTTCCTTCATTCCCCCTAAATTGCCTCTATAAAGGCATCAAATTATGAATTTGTAATAGAATAATTCACAGATATTAAAACCATCATGATCTAATCATATTCTAAAACTTCTTTAGGTGGTAATAAGGACTTAAAGCATGTGGCCTTTCAGAAATATTTTAAAACTAAACAATAACAGCAAAATAGAAAGCTAACACAGTTACATAAAACCAAAGAGAGAGGAGCAGGCCAATAACATAGTTCAGTACCTACAAAAAGTAAATTTAAACTAAATGATTGTCAAATTTTTTGGACTGTGTAGAATAATAATGTGGACTTCTATTGCCAAAGAAGTTTGTAGTTGGTCCTCTGGTTACACCACAAAATATCAGATTTACACACTACTGGTGCTTAAGGTCAATCGAAATGGGTTGTACTCACATTTTCTAGTCTCTCTTATCACTTTCAGTAGTATATGCTCTTACTCAGATTACTAACCACATGTTAAAACCATGTGTATATTGAAAAGCATTTTTCATATCAGTGAAATGATCCCCTCTTTAAATAAGCCTTATCAACGCTGAAAAGAAAGCATTCTGAATATGTGGGCAGTCCTTCAGTCTATTTGACCCTAAGCAAATGTTTTGTTTATTGATGTATTTGTTGAGACTTTGTATAATTCAAAGATAAATCCATCAATAAACAAAACCAAAGTCTCTTATCAAGTATGAAATGCTGCTTAAAAAAAAGTAATTATAAAAACACGGTCATGAAAAGTTAGTTATGAGATGCAAATAAGAAGCAATTCAAATGATGGAATGTGTGATTAGTGAAATCATCCTTTACATGAGGACAGTTATCCGAAGATCAGGAGGCATTTAGGAGGACTGCAATTTCTCAGTCAACAGAAAGAAATTCAGCATTTACCTGTCTCTACAAAGCACCGTGCAGCGAACTTACAGGTTTAAAACTTTATTGGAATTCTAATAAAGATGATTCCCTTATATTACTGTAATCTATTTCTAGGTCAGTATTATGAATCATAATCTACTGTTCATTTTTCATTTGGCTTATCACTATATTCAACATATTCTGATATTTACAAAGCAGGACTCAACTGATATTGCCTGAATTTCATGAAGCTTGGAGTCCTTGGAACGTGTCATGTCACTAGTTTCTGATTTTGGTTCCCTGTTAACACTCAGCACCACCAGTTAATAGACTATATATATATATATATATATATATATATATATATATATATATATATATATATATATATATATATATATATGTGTGTGTGTGTGTGTGTGTGTGTGTGTGTGTGTATGTATATATATATATATTCTTTCATTAATATTTTTCATTAAGATTGATTTCAGAGTACACATTTGTGTTACAAATGCCTTTCCTCAGTAGGTTAAAAAATTCAGTGAATGCTGCTGGCATGTGCTATTCAACGTGAAGATAGGCTTGTGAAATAGTTACAATTAATCTCCATCCATTTTATTCACCAATTGTGTCACTATTATAGTCAGGGATTACAGAGGAACAGTTTAATACAGGTCACATAGTTTATAGATTTATTTTATAATAGCTACCCAAAGAGTTATATGCAGTATACCTGCAAGAAATCTTTCCACAAACCAAAGTATCCAGCTGAGGGCCTAGATCCCATGGTGATGTCCTACACCACTCAGGTTGAAGGCTTATTACTCATAGCAATGCTCCCCCAGGAGGCTTGGAGCCCCAGGCAATGTTTCATGTAGGCCTGGTTCATGGAAATGAGCTGGGAAGGCACAAAGGTTAGTGGTGGAAGCTAGAAAAAGTGTGTGCTGGCAGAATGAAAGATCTCTGCTAGCAGGCTGAAAGGTCTGCACTGGAACCAGGAAGCAACATGCACAGTAAGATCTAGAGTTTCCCCAAAGATGCTGCAGCATCTTCAGCAATAATGAGGCCCCTTCAATAATGAGAACAGCTCAGCTACTATCAGAAAAGCCATGCTTTTGTAAGACTGAGCTGTTCAACATCTTGCTCTGCAGAGCCAAGAAGCAATGCTAAAAGTGAGGACCAGAACACCCCCAAAGTGTTCTGTAGCTATTTCCAGCAACGCCAAGGCCCTGAGCTCATTTGACAATGAAAACATCTGAGTTCATCAGGAAAGCCAAGACACAGGTCCTCCAAGAGAACCAAGGGTAGCTGTAAGAAAAGCAATAGCTCCAACAGCTCCCTACATCTTCAAACAGCTTGTAACATCTTCTTCAGTTCTGCCTCTTAGCTGCCTGCAACAATCCTCAGGTGAAGGACAGGGAAATAACTCAGCATACTGAAGTACCTGCAGGCAGGCACAGGGGCTGGGGGTTCGATCCCTGGGCCTACTGTGCTCGCCCTGCCCCTGGGCACTCCGGGATGGCAATTGAGACTGAGCGTGGTGGTGCATACCTGTAATCCCAGCTCTTGGGAGACTGTAAACAGGTTGATCACTACAAGTCCTATGTAGTAGTGAGACCCTAAATTCTCTGTAGACCTTTCCCTAAAATTATAAATAAATAAATAAATAAATAAATAAATAAATAAATAAATAAATGTTAAATAATGTAGATGACAATGCCCTTTACTGTAATTAAGGAATAAAGCCTAAATAATCGCTTCCTTTCTTAATTACAGCTTACAGAGATACAGGCTATTTATAAGTAAACATTAGCACTTTCTTTAATTATGAATATAGGTGAGAAACCACAGCAATATTCATATTACCTGTGACTTTGAGACAAATTCAAATTTCAAGTATTTTTCTTTCTTTTCTTTATTTTAAAGAAATATAGAGAAGAACAAAATGGTGCAAATTTTCCAAACAAGATACTAAGAAATTAATAATGGTTAATATTTGTCATATTGTTGCATTCAAAGTAGTTGTTCAGATTAAAAGATGTAGGAATGCAAAACTAATGACCCTATATAAGCACAAACTGACCTTCTCAATGGACTAAAAGAAATAGGTAATATAATTATGTTAGCTATCATATATATGTATGTATCATATATAGGTAATTGGGTGCAACTATAGACCATACTCATAAGTAAGATATGTAAAACTCACAAGTGTAAACACTGCCTTGTCTCTCTAATGAAAAACTAATACATATATATATATTCTCTTCCATTCTTCCTTTTCTTCTTTTCCCCATCCTAGTTCTTTCCTTTTGAGCAGTTTCTTTCCTTTCTCCACAGCTTGGGCAGGTTTTGTATGTTATTTATTCTTTTACTTTCTCACTAGAGAGACAAGACAGTGTTTACACTTGTGAGTTTTACATATTTCCCTTATGAGTATGGTCTATAGTTGCATCCAATTACCTATAAAAGCCTCAAGTTTATTCTTCTTTATAGATGAGTATTTCTCTGTTATATCAAAATACCACTCATTTTTATTTATTCCTCACTTGATGGGCAAGTGAGGTTATTTCAAAGATTAATATGTGATAAACTATGCTGCTATGAACATGGGTGCACATATGCTTTTAATGTTGCAGGGAAAATATCTTAAAGGAGAATTGCTGGATCAAATTGAAGCTATAGGTCCTAGACTTCTGAGAAATGTCCACAACGATTGCTGTAATGGTTGTACCAATCTATGTTCCCACCAACAGTGAAGAAGCGTTCCTTTTCCCCCCTGTAACCATCCAGCACTTTTTATTAGTTGGTTTCTTGATGCTGACTATTATTTCTGGAGAAACAGTGAACAACATGGTTGTATTTTCTTACTTTTAATACCAGGAATCAAACTCATTTCACTTGCCAGGCAGGTGCTGTGCCATTGAGCTATATCCCTACCCTCTTACACTAATCCAATATAGAATACCATACAGAGTTTATAGAGAAGAACAACACAATGCTAACTTCAAAAACTACATGCTTATTACAGTAAGTGTTACAAAAAGGAAAGTGTGAATGTCAATAAAGTTTAAAGGAAAATATTTATAAACTACAGGGACCATGTGTCTGAATGGAGATTAGAATAAAAGTGAAGGGAGGTGGGTTAAAATAAGTGATAGAAGCAATATCTATCAACTGTAGCATATGCACATGAAATCATACAGCGTCAATTTATATGCTGTGGTATGGATAGAAAGACAATTTATCATAAAAATACTAACTAGGCATTAAATGAAGTAGGATTTTCTCATTACACTTTAAAATCCTAAAGAGAATTAAGAATTTTTAAAAGTTCTATGCATTTGTGACAATGATTTAAGCAGTTGAATTTCTTTTTCTTTTTTTGTATTTTAGGGAGGGGTCTACAGGGTGACCAGGGTCTCACTACTACATTGCACTCATATGGTCAGGGAGTGACCCACCTGTTTATAGCCTCCCAAGAGCTTGTATTATATGCACCACCATGTCCAGTCTCAATTGGCATCTGAGGGAAACCTAGGGGCGGGGCCAGAGCAGTGGCAGGCCTGGGGATCGAACCCTGAGCCCTTGAACCTGCTTGTAGGTGCTTTAATCTGCTGAGCTATTTGGCTGGTCCTAATGCAGTTGAATTTCAATCGTTCACACATAAGCAACAAGTAATCTGCTCACACATTTAATTATTTACTGTATGCTACCGTGGACCCCTGCAGCGAATCCCCAGTTACCTGCCAAGTGTTACAGGATACACTCGGAAGAAAGAAAAAGTGCTAGAACAGAGGTGCAGGCAGGGATCTAGAGCAATTCTCAGGGAACAAAGGGCAAACTAGATCTGCCTAGAACCTCGGTCTTTATTCATTGAGAAAAATGGTGAGGGCATTTTGACAAATGTACCACACTAGTGCTGAGGTTGGCAAGGGTTGCAACAGAGGGAAGGAAGTAGTCTTTCAGAAGGGACAGGAGTAGCCTGATTTAGGTTATGATTAATAAGTAGTAACCTGTTTTGTAGCCAATGCTGGGAATGTTATACAGACCTCAGGGGAGTAATATCTTATATCTTATCCCTGTAGCATCATAGCTCCTCTATGAGGCTCAACCACAGCTTCTGATAAACCATGTCAGTCTATTATCAACCTCCTACTTTTAAGAAAATACCTTCACAGCCTTGGCCATAATCATTAATTGAACTGAAAGTCAATTTAAGGAAGTTGTCTCTACACAGTTATACTGCTTGCAAGTAAATACAACCAACTCAGATCTGGAGAAGGATAATACGGCAGTTCCCTACAATATAATGTATCACATTTCACTTAAGTGAGAAAAAATATCAAGCATCACAAGTTAAAGGAGAATTACTTTCAGCTGGTTCCAAGACAGAGAGACATGGCAGAAGGGCATGATAGAGGACTAACAGTCCATAGCAAGCAAACAGGAAACAGCAAGCAGCAGAAGCAATAAGTTGGCTGTCCCTCTGTCCTTCAGCAGTCCATCTGTGCTTTAAGCCTATTGATCTGTGCCATCCACATACAGAGTAGGGCTTCCATTAGCAACCTCCAAAATGGTACTAAGCAGCCTTACCCCAAAACAATATGCTACAGACCAGTGAGCTGTGAGAAAAAGCCCACCCATGAGTGCATGAGAATTTGAAGGAACATCTAGATAAAAGTCATGCCATACATATAAGTTTATGCCTAAGAAAGCTCTTATTTTACCTGATTCAGATGTTTTATTTCTAGATTACTATACTCACTCTGTATTTTATTCAAGGTATCTTTGTTTGAAAAAAAATACCTTTAAAAATAAGTGATACGGGAACAATTAGGGAGCTCAGGGACAATGTGCCTGCTTAGGCAAGGGCAGAGACTGGAGTTCAGTCTCTGGCACACATACTACACCAACCCCATCCCTGGGAGCACTGAGCCAGCTACTGAGGCCAGGTGCAGTGGCAGAGCCAATAATCCCAGTGCTATGGAAGCTGACACAGGAACATAACTATGAGTCTGAGCTGTTCAGTGAGACCCGGTTTGAAATACCTACATTTTTTTTTCCAATAAAATAAATGATAGGGAGGCTCTGGGTGGCCCTGGGACTCTGGCAAGATGCTATCCATGGGCCCAGTACTCACAGGTGAAGAACTTTTCTGGTACTTAATATAATGATTTAAGAACTTTCCAAGACTCTGGGTGCTCCACAGAGCTCTTATAAGCTCTGACCCTTGGCTCCAAGTGTGTAGGCATGGAAACTGTGCTGGTCTTGGTCCAATGATTGAAGAATTTAGGAGCACTCTCGGTGGCCAATGGGATCCTGGTGAATCTGGTACACATTCCCCACCTACACTGAAGCATTGTGGAGTATCAGTCAGTCACCCCCACTAGCAGTGAGAGCTTCAGTGAATTTTAACCTCCTCCATATTATAGCAGAAACCTTACTGACCTATGCCTCACTGTTCTCCCACTACTGTTGAATCTGGATGATTATTGGGAGATTGATATCTGCCAAAACACAGGATCAAAAGGCAGTCTTGATCCACCAGCCCATTAGAACAAAATCAGGAGACAAAGACATACAAGAGCTTTGAAAGAACATACCTAAAATTTCTAAAATGATAACACATGAACGAAAGAAACAAGTCCATCAGGCTATAGAAGAAATAGGATCAGAAATAGTCTTTGAGGTCAAGAAAGAAATGACAACAATTGTGAAAGAATTTCTGAGCACAGCAAAAGACGACATAGATAAAAAAATAGAGAACAAAAAATTTCATGGAAACGCTGAATGAACTATACAGGAAAGAATTAGAATTCATAAAACAGTTTCAAAAAGATATCAAAGAAATTAAGCAAAATCATTAAAATCTGACAAAACCACTTGAATGAAATGGGAGATAGACTTTCGGACCTCAAAGAAAGCAGTTCTGCCAATGACAGTGAAAGGAGGTATCTCTTAAAACTAACAAGGAATCTGGAAACAACAGTCCAAAAGCTATAAGAAAATTAAAAGAAACATAATATAAGGATAGCAGGTGTCAATTAAAGAGCAGGAGACAGAACAGATGATAAAAAAAGACCTTTTACAAAAGTACAAGCACAAAATTTCCCAAACATGAGAAAAGAATCTGACACACAAATGGTTGAGGCATATAGAATTCTGAACAACCGTGATCGAAATGAACCTCCATCTGGACACATAATCATCAAGATCTCAGAAATTCAGCAAAAGAGTAGAATATTAAATGTTACCAGAGAGAAGACACATATCAACTATAATGGAAAGCCCATAAGAATATGGCAGATTTCTCAACATAAACCATCAAATCAAGAAGAGCTTGGAGTAAAGTATTTCAGGTGTTGAAACAAAATTGCTTCCACCCCAGGCTGATGTAACCCAGAACACTATCTGTCGAATTCAATGGCAAAATATGATCTTTCCATGACAAAAAATAACTGAAGAAATTGATGAGCACCAAACCAACACTTCAAAGAGTACTGACAGATATTCTAGAATGAGGCAGAAACAACTACAGCTTTAATAGCAACAGAGAGGAACCACCAAACAAAGCAAGTGATTAAAAAGATGGAGAATGTAAGGAAGCCACCACAGGAAAATATGACAAAGATATGCCAATATATATCAGTTATAACCACCAATGTAAGCATCCTTAATTTCCCAATCAAAGCAAAAGATTACCAGACTGGATTAAGAAACAAATAACAACAATGTGCTGCATACACTTTACTGGTAAATTTGCAAATTACAAAATGAAAAAAATGCAAATAAATGACCCTATGCTCCCTCTCGAGCTCCTGGGAAAAAAAAAAGTCAAGCCAAGATCCAAGGAAGAAATAAAATTATAAAGATTAGAGCAGGAATCAATGCATTGGAGATGAAGAAAACAACACAAAGAATGAAAGGATAAAATAATTGTTTCTTTGAAAGAATATAAATGATAAACCCTACAAATTTAAAAAAGACAAAAAACATCCAAATTCATGCAGTAAGGAATGAAAAGGATGATATCAGATCCTAGAGAAGTGCAGAAGATCATCAATACCTACTTCTAAAACCTTTACCCTCATGGGATGTAAAAAAAAAAAAAAAAAAAAAGGAAATGGACAGTTTCCTAGGTACAAATGAAATTCCAATGCTGAGTCAAGAGGATATACAAACTTGGAATAAACAATAACTGGAAAACAAATTGAAAATATAGTAAAGAAGACTAACAACAAAGGAATTCCCAGGTCCCCATGGATTCACTGTTGAATTCTACAAGAAATTTAGAGTTAATTTAAGGCTAACTGTACTCAAACTCTTCAATGAACTAGAAAGAGAGGAAATTCTCCCAAACTCATTCCTGGAAGTGAGTATTAGTCTGATTCTAAAACTAGAGAAAGATCCAACCTGAAAAAATAACTACAGGCCAATCTCTCTAATGATTATAGATGCAAAGATCCTCAACAAAGTTCTAGCAAACAGAACACAGCAAATCACCAAGAAGATTATACATCATGACCAAGTGGGATTCACCAGCAGAATGCAGGGATGATTCAACATATTCAAAGATGTAAATATGATACACCACATCAAAAGAGCCAAAACCAAAACTACATGACTATCTCAACAGATGCATAAAAAGCTTCTGACAAAGTCCAACACTCATTCTTTATAAGAAATATTACATAAAATCAGTATACAAGGTCTATATCTCAATCTGATAAAAGCCATGTATGAAAATCCAACACTCTCATAGTAACATCATACTAAATGGGAAAAGAATGAAAGCCTTCACTTTAGAATCAGGAACAAGACAAACATATCCACTGTCTCCACTCCTCTTCAGTATAGGTCTGGAAACATAAGCCAGAACATTTAGACAAGAGAAATAAAAGGAATAATGATTGGAAACAAAGTAGTGAAATTACCACTATTTGCAGATGTCATGATACTCTTATAGGGGACCCCAAAAACTCCATCAAGAGTTTTGCAGATTTAATAACCAAATTCAGTAACATATCAGGATATAAAGTCAAAATCCAAAAATCAATAGCATCATGTACACAAACAATGAAAAAACTGAGAGAAAAATATGGAAACCAGGCCTTTCACAATAGAACCTTAAAATGAAACACTTTGGTATCAATATCACAAAAGACACAAAAGATTTATAAAATGAAAATTACAGTCCTCTAAAAGAGAGGTTGAAGAGGGGCTGAGAAAATGGTATAGTATTCCATGGTCTTGGATAGGGAGAACTACCATTGTGAAAATGGCCATACTCCCAAAATTGTTATACAGATTCAATGCAATCTCAATTAAAATACCTATGGTAACCTCATAGAGATAGAGAAAACTTTGCTCAAATTCATTCAGAGTCAGAAGAGACCCAGAATATAAAAAGCAATCCTAAAGAAAGGTAGCAGGTACCACAATCCCTCATGTGAAATTATATTATAAAGCTACTGTGATAAAATCAGCACAGTGAACTTATAAAGACAGACCCAAGGATCAATGGAACAGATTAGAAGATGCAGACACAGCTACAAATGTATTCAGCCACCTTGTCTTTGATGAAGGAGCCAAATGTGTTCTCTGGAGGAAAGTTATCCTTTTTAATAATTGATGCTGCAAAAATTGGCTTTCCACATTCAGCTGAAGGCTGAATTTAAACTAATGTCTATCACCATGCACTAAACTACAGTTAAAATGGATCAAAGAGTTAAATATTAAAATAATATTATTACCTTGGCAATGGAATACCCATCTCTGACAAAAGGAAACAAAAAAGGGGGATATAACCGAAGGATCACTTTGTAGTGAAAAAAATATATGTATCTGTATATAAAAAATAGCATAGATATAGAGCTAATAGTGTTTAGGCAAAAATAATGCCTGTGCTGTGTACTATGAATAACTAGTACAAAAACAACAATATGCAATGTATTACTTATGATAACTGTCCTATTAAGCTGTTTTGAAACTGTATCATTGTGAATTCTTTCTTAATAAAATTAACATAAAAACTCAATATTACAATAGAAGCTCTAAACCTTCTGGAGAAAACTGTAGGTAGAAATCTTAAGGAAATGGGAGTAGGTAGAGAGTTCATGAACAAAAACCAAACTGCATTGGAAGTACTTCAAAGAATGAGCAACTTGGATCTCATTTTTTTAAGTTTCTCCACTTTAAAGCAAATTTTCAACAGAATAAAAGAAAACCCACAAACTGGGAAAAAATTATAGCCAACTGTCCCTCCAATGAAATCCTTCTGTCTAGAACATATGAAGAACTTAAAAAGTCAGCACCACAACCCCAATTCAAAGAGCCCATTCAAACATGGGGTTTGAGATGAATATATAGTTTTCAAATGACATACAAATGACATGTAAATATTTGAAAAAATGTTCAACATCATGGGTCATTTGAGAAATGCAAATTAAAGTAATGCTGATATTCCGTGTCACTCAGAACGAATGGCTAACATAAGAAGTCAGCCAATAGCAAGTGCTGGAGGGGCTGTGGCAATAAAGAAACCCTTCTCCACTGTGAGTGGAAGTGTACACCGGTAAAACCACTATGACTATCTTTGTGGAGATTTCTTGAAAAGCTAGGATTGGAGATACATTCAATCCGGCTATTCCCCTCCTGGATACTTTTCTAGGAGAATTGTAAACCCTAACTCCACAGTGATATATGTGCACTTATTTTTTAGCACCATTTGTGGGTTGGTTTCTTTTCTTTTTCATATTTTTTAGGGAAGGGTCTATGTGGTATTCAGGATCTCATTGCTAGATCTGTCTGACTCCTGGTGATCCACCTGTTTACAGCCTCCCAAGAGCTGGGATTACAGACGCGTGCCACCACACCCAGTCTCAGTTGTTGTCTCAGTGCACCCTGGGGGTAGGGCCAGCACTGCAGGCCCAGGAACAAATCCTCAGCCCTGAACCTGTTTGCAGGACCTTTAATCCACTGAGCTATTTGGCCGGCCTTCAGGAGTTTGTTTTTGTTTCATTTTGTTTTTCTGCCTGGTTTAGGCTGCTTTAAGGGTGAGTCTGGGGATTGAACTGTGGCCCCTGTATTTGCCAGAGCAGGTGCTTGAACTACTGAGCTAACCTGAAAGCCTCTAGCAGCATAATTTGTCAGAGCTAAATCTTGGAAATAATACAAATGTCGATCAGCTGAAGAAGCGATAAAGAAGATGTTTAATTTTTACACAATGGAGTATTATTCAGCTATAAAACAAGATAAATTTGAGTCTTTTGTTGGTAAATGGATGCAACTAGAAAACATACTCTTAAGTGAACTAAATAAGACCCACATGTGCAAACATTGATTGGGTTGTCCCTTTAATGTGAGCACATTGATAGAGAAAATCAAATCTGAAGGGTACAATAGATACTGGGAAAAGGTAGTTAACTTGTTCAGAAGGAAGGAATTACTGAGTTGAAAAGGACAGGAGAGAAATTGAGGGAAAAAGATACATCTAAGTATGTAAGCAGGATGGTTTGGACAACTATACTGTGGATATATACTAGCCTATTGAGAGCAACAGTTAATGCTTAATTTGTTTCATCTCCTTTCTTCAATTGATTTTCCTTTTTCTCTTAATGTCCTATATATTTCTTTCTTTTACTTCTTCCAATTTTACATGCACATGTCTGTAATATAAACAACTAGTTAGAAGAAAACAATTCATATTACAACAAATACTGCAAATTTCACATTATTATGTTGAGTGAAATTCTGTAGCACTTGTCATTTTTCTATTTTAATACTATTTTGTACTGTCTTGAAAAAAATAAAAACTTGAAAAACTAATACATGATTTTTGGCCATTCAGACATCATTGTTTTAATATTGTTTATTTGGTTTTCTAGATTCTGTTGGCATTGCATAAAAATTTTAAATATTTTTATACATAGATATAATTTTGTTTTTCTTACAATGAAACAATCCAGACTGTTGAAAACATCTATGATGTTATTTTCAAGAAAACTTGAAGAATAGAGAAAAAACACGATCATGTTCGTAGATTTGTTCCAGGGAGTGAAGGAATGAGCTAGGTAATATAAAAAAAAAAAATTAATCCCTAGCACCTTTCAAGGAAAGAACATCTATGCATTATTTTGATGCTCGATAGTATAACATGGATTTGATTTATTTGGCTAATGGATTAAGAAAAAAAGTTTTGGGTGTTCAGCTACAAAGTGAGAAATAATATCCTTGAATATATCTATGACTATTAGTTGAGTTATCTTTTGATAATTTATCATGCTGGGATTGCTGAGGAAAATTCAGCAATGATAGTAAAAGTGAAGAAAATTTGTAATATTTTACTTGACATAAACAATTTATATTATTGATAATTGTCTAAACCTACAATGCTCTTTATTGCACCAAAATTATAAAATTAAACTTAATATAATAACAAGTAAAACCACAAACAAAATGTTTTATATAAAATAAACAGCCTACTAATAGAAATGTAGAGAAATCTTTATATGCAGTTATTGCACACTTACTGAAATCCAAGTCAGAGTAGTTGAAATATATGAAGTATTATTAATGAGAATTTTCCAGGAAAAGAAATTACTACAATTCTTTCAGAAAATGTGTCAGATGAGTTTGTATTGTGTTTGTATCATTGGAGGTATTTGTCATCATTTTCTGAAGATTACAGTGGTGTTAGGGTAATCTTTCTAAAACTTTACCAATAAAGAGCATAACATTGTGTGCTGTTCTGAGATGTTCTCCAAGAAATTTTATGTATGATTATGAATATGATGGTGAATATTTGTATTTTCCTTTTTTAAGGAGGGTCAATAGGTATGAACAGCTTGGTCCACTTGGAAATAGCAAATAATTATTCTATGCATATTCTATATCTAAGTTGTGATCATCAGAGTTTTTAAAATATTGCTTTAATAAACAGTACTAAGTAGTCATTATCATAGGAGCTTTTTATGTTCATTTAATGAATAGTTGATTGAAGAGATTTTTACAAAAGGTATAAATAAAAACATACTTAAAGAATATGGACAGGAACACACACCTGCAAATGTTAGAAGTGGGTGACATTCTTCTCCTCATTATTCTTATTTTATTTTTTCTTTTCATTTTTCTTAATTTCAAAAAATGCAGGTGCTAAGTCATTCATAGAAAGAATTATTTCAGAACTATGAGATGCTCAATTTAACTATTAATATATGTGCCTATCTAACTCAAAGGCAGAAATTCAATAGTGGGCAGACATGGTGCAGGAAATTTACTTCAGGGCATCCAGGAAGTGGAGGCAGAAAGAGGGGAGGAGAGGGGCAAGAACTCACCTTTCAGGTCCTGTTCTCAGTGACGCTTGCTCCAAGCCAGTCATGTACCTTATATGTCACATTCTCCACATACTTATTGATGGATTAATTCACTGTGGAGGATCGCCAAACCCTGGTCTCATAGCTCTGCAAAAGTCCAAACACAAAACACATGAAATTCATGGGTATATTTTCTATCTAAATTATGACACTAAAAGAACATGTAATATATGCTTTTGTTGAAGATAGTTGAAAATGGTTTCACAAATGAAACCACCTGCAATTTCTGTGGAAGACATTTAATAGAAAAGTAACATTTGATTTTTTTTCACAAAATACAAGTTTTTAAATTTTGAAATATTTTCTATCAGCTTTCACTATATTAACATATCTTCTATAGTACTTGGTATTATTTTTATCATACATTTTTATTTCTCAACATATTTGAATAGTGTTAGATAATATACTTGTTTTCATTTCCACAAATTTTACTTATATCTAAGTTAATATCAACTCTTCTTTCGTATGAACTTCCATTTTGTATTTTATTATCTTGTGTTATTTTCCTTGGAGGTACTGTATACCAAAGTTGATGATTTAAAGTACATTTCGCATGCACTTATACTCTTCTTTTTGCTTACTCATGTCCTTTTCTACAATTAAGAATTTTGTTTCTCTTTATTCAGTTTTTCTTTTTATTGGTATATGTTTGCAGTATGTAATAATTACATTCTTCATGGGGAGTGGTACATATAAATACTATATATCTCTATTTTTTATGAGCAAAATAGGTTTATTGAGGGAAAGAAATCTCCTGCCTGAGAGAGGGACAGGAGGGGGGCCCCAAGTGGGTAGTACCCCTATATATTTCTATTAATCATTCTTTCCACTATCTAAGAAATTTATAAATCCAGTATGCTACCAAATGTATTTCTTGATATTGTATTTTAGAAATTTTGTTCTTACTGCTATCAAAAGTATCTAAGTCTTTTAAGTTTTTTCAATATATTTTTAACTCCTCATTTTGCTATTGTGATAATAGATCTTTAAATGTTATTTACCCACCTTATAGTTGATACATTGTGTCAACTTTAAACATCGGAAAGATTGGCTGGATGGGCTCTGGCCAGTTCCTGGCAGTGGGGGCTCCGCCTTGCAGGGCGGGGAGGGCTGGCCCTATGGCTTGATTTTTCGTGTCTTACGGCAGGGCAGGGCCTGACCCAAGTGACTCAACACAAAAAGTCTACATAATAGAGTTAAAAAAGGCTTCTCTACTTTGCTTCCTTGGAAAAGTCCCAGTATTTGTTGCCACACTTTGCAGGTGAGCCACTTCTGAGGAGCTTGACTTCTGTAGGTGGGCCACTCTGGAGGGGCTCTGGTCCTCCTGGTGGAGCACAGGTCTTCAGAGTGAACATAAAAGAAAGAGAGAGACCCTTAATAGGTGCCGCAGCTGCTGCTCCTCCTCTGATCTGCATTCTTTTCTGCTGCCATAAATGCTGCCATTGGCCTTACAGCCAACAAAACATAAACTAAAATCTCACAAACTGTGAGCTAAATAAACTTTTCCTTCATTTATTTTGGGTGTCAGATATTTTGTCCCAGAAACAAATAAAAAATAACTAAAACAACCCTTCACAGAAGTTTGGGGCCTACCTACTTAGGTTTGTCCGCAGTCTCACAACAGAAGAAAATATTGCTCAAGGAGCTGTGTAGTGGGAACTTTCTCCTCAGCCTTTTCTCCCAATAGGCTTGTACCACTTTTCTTCTGGGCTTGGGCTTTGTATTTGTCCCAGCAGAAGACATTACAGCGTCATCTATCAGTTGTGGATGGCTTTACATGGACAGCAGTAGGTTTTCCAGATTTTCTAGTAGTCATCGGGAGCACTGGCCATTTTCCTTACAATATCTACCTGAAAGAAACACCTGGATGATGATTGGAACAATTCATATATAAAACTTTAAATCTTTCTATTGCTAATAGATCATACGTCCTTGCTTCAGTATTTGTGAAAATGCATTCACATGCTTGGATATTTATGTTGTTTAAGTATTAAAACTAAAACAAGATATAAATCTTTTCATTAGATTTTGAAAGAGGCAAACTTAAAATATTACATATTTTGCACATAGTTTTGATTTACATGTTTTTGAGTACAGTGATTCTTTTCGCATAATTTTATATTAAAAAATGTGTCACTATAAAAATAACTTTTATTGATTACTATATGACATTTACATGGCTCTAAAATTCAAAACTGTACTGTGAAGTATAAACCCTAATTTTCTCAAAAGAGGAATGTAATCTGAGGTTTCTGTTGTAACCCAAAAATGAGGCAGGCTCAAAAGGGGAAAAGAAACGTTTTATTTTAGCTGTTACCCAGTGGCAGACACCCTGCAGCACATGCAAGGTGTGCGCCCAGGTGGGGAGATAGGGGTTTTTAAGCTTGAAAACCGCTAAGGAGAAGGAGAAGATATGGGGAAGGAGTCATTTCCTATCTATACAGGCAGGTTGTCTTTTTTTTTTTTTTTTTTTTTAATTTGGACAGGCAGTGTAGGGGTCTATTTGGCCAGGGTGTAGTTCTTGCTTTTTTGGAATCCAGAGAGACCATCTGGTGACAGTTAAGCATATTTTGTTAAACTGGGGGAGTATTTCTTATCTGTTTAAGCAGTCACAGTCTTTCAGTTAAAACATCTGGGTGGGGTTTACAAAGAGGACAAAATATCACAAAATGGAGTTCACATAAATTTTACAAAATGAAGTTGGTTAAGTCAGCTTGTAACATGGATCATTATGACAGCAGAAACTTTCAAGAGCTTGACCTAGTATGAGGACAGCGCTTACAGAACAGGATGACAGCACTTGAGTTAGGATAAAACAGTTTCATCATTTCTGTACTTTTGTATTTAAAAATATAATTACTTTTGCAAAACATTTTTTTGATATTATTCCAGTTATCAAATTCAGGTACGTGAGCACACCAGGCAGATGCTTATGCCACTGAACTATCTCCCCAGCTCTTTCAAAAATTTATTTATGTATTTAATTTGGTTGGTACAGGGTCTCATTGTGCAGCTTGGAATCCCAGTGATCCTTCTGTCTCAGCCTCCCCAGTGCAGGGATTGCAGGCACGTTCCATCACTAGGGATCAAATCCAGGTCTTTGTACTTGCCAGAAAGGGGCTTAGACCTCTGAGCTGTCTCTCCAGCCCTCAAATATGTTATTTCTATCTCCATTTATTAAATTTTATCTTTAAATGAAGAAACATTTACCTTAATTTTCATTATATATTATAAATGAATATTGATAGTTATGATATACATAAACCAAAGATCTTTGTGATTCACAGTAATTACTAATGGTATAAGCATCCTAAAATCTAAAAGCTTGAAAACAGACACAAGAATAAGTAAATAAGAGCAACCAGATTTTGAGAGATGTCACACTGACTCAATTTGAAGATCTAATATTTGGTTACTTCAAGTTAAGAGGTGGAACTGTATTTTCCACAATGTTCCTTGTCTGATTTGTCTAGTGAGAACAATAATGTCCACTCCTAAGATGTTATGTCCAGACATTCAGTAAGGACTTAAAATAAGACAATTAGCTAATTGTTAACATTTTTAATGTTTGCAACTGTTTTTCTAATGCTGGGTCTATTATACACTTACTGTAATTATACTTTGACATACAGCAGCTTTCTACGTTTAAATAAGTTTTGTGTCAATTACCAAATTTCTTCTCAGAAATACCATCAAAAAATAAGAATTTAATATTATGAGAAACAAGCAGTCAAGTTAGTAATTTGCTCAACCTGTCCCATACTGGTGATCCTAAGAGAGCCATACTGTGAAGCTGCTCTATAATAATGTAAATCTCCTAATATCATAATTTTCCATCCAGGGCTGCACTTATAATGTATAATTGCCAGCTTCAGATATTACTAATTGTATTATATGTCAGTCAGTAAAGAAATGAACCCAAATAATGAAATGACAGTTCTCTGTGTGTGTGTATGCTTCCCACTTCATTAGTGCTTCAAATTAGTACAATGTAAAAAGCAAGTGTCAGAATGTGTAATCCATCAGAAAATATTAATCAAAGTTTAGTTAGTATTGGGCTGGGGTAATAGCTTCGCGATCTATGAATCTACCTGGCAAGCATAAGGACCCAAGTCAGATCCCTGATACCACACGCTTGAAATCCCAGGTGGTCAAGTGGGCAACCGAAACTGGGCATGGTGGCACAAGTCTGTAATCCCAGTGCTGGGGAGGCTGAGACAGCAGGGTCGCTTTCAGTCTCAGCTGCATGCTGAGACTCTGTACCAAATAAATAAACAAATATTTGAAAGATTTAGAAAAAAATTTAAAAAGTTTAATTGGTGTTTCTGATCAGTGATTGTACTTCCTGAAAATGGTGTCCAGGTAATTTTGCTCTTCTAAACCCATGAAAGTAAGAATGCCAAATAAAAAAGCAAGATATTAAGTTTTCCTCATACAAATACTAAAATTTAAGTGTTAATTTTATTTTGTTTTACACAATAATCTTATTTGTTCATATTGCTGCTCCTGTAAGTTAACAGTATAAGGTATGCTACAGGTTTATATTTCAATGATAAATGAATAAAACAAAAAGAATGAAACAGAACAGATTTCAAGTCATGAAGAGACAAGTATAATATTGAAGTTTTTGCAGTATATTTTTATTTCTCATTTCTAAAATGGATTGGAGGCTGCATCTACCTGAAAATTGTCTACTAAAGCTATTTGTAGTAAGAAATTAAGAAGGAAAAAGAATATCTCTAACATCTCTAGGTTTATCTATAATAAAAGGAGTATCTTTAATATAAAAGCAATAACTTAATTTCATAATTTAAAAAATTAACTTAAATAATTTTTAAACCTAAGGCAGCAGCCGGGTGTGGTGGTACATGCCTGTAATCCCAGCATTTGGGAAGCTGAGGCAGGAGGATTGTTGTGAGTTCAAGACCAGCCTGAGCTACAAAGTGAGTTTGAGGCCAGCCTGAACTGCACAGTGAGACCCTGTCTCCAAAACAAAACAAAACAAAACAAAACAAAACAAAACAAAACAAACAAAAAAAAAAGACAAACCTACAGCAGCAAAATTTCACAGTATCTCCTATCCAAGAAAAACACAAACCTCTTTTTTCATGTCTTTTAAAAGTTGTTGTTTTGTTTTATTTCTTTTTCACTGTTTTGAGACAGAATCTAGTTGTATAGTTCATATTGGCTTAAGCCACTGTGTAGCACAGGCTACTCTTGAAGTACAGCAATCCTCCTGCCTCACCTGCCTCAACTTTCTGAGTGTTGGAATTGCAGACATGAGATACAATGCCCAAATTCTTTTAAATTCTAAAAACTTGAAGTATATTTCATATCTGACTAGTATCATTCATGTGATTCTCTCAAAACTGTCATAGATTCTGACCTAGCTGTTTTGTTTTGTCCTGTCAAAGGTACTGTAGTTTGAGAATTGCCTGACAGGAGTTAAATCTACTATTTTTTTGCAAGTGTTTTCAGTCTTTCTGTAATTTCAACTCTTAATAAAACAATGATAATTCAAAATCACTGAATCTTTAAAAACCTCAAATTCTAGATTACTTCTAATATCTTTAATGCCTGCTTACTAACTGAGCAGTCATTTACCTTAGTTTAGCTCTTATAGTTCCCGAACTCCATGGACTGACAATAACTGCTACCTATTTATTAATTTCAAATCATTGTTCTAGATTTATAGTCAAATTGCCATCTTTTTGAATCATAGCATATGAACTTTTTGTCTTTTTGCTAAAAACAAAGATGAAAAAAATAGCTTCAGGTGTCTTTTTCCTCACATAATATTCAAACTAAAACTAATGCAACCACTTAGCTTTTTTTTTTATTTTAGATTGCACATTAATTTATTGAGTAAAAGTTAGTATATATTGTAGCATCATTCTCAACTCCAAGATGTGAATTCTTGGATAGTTATTTTCCCTCCCCCTCCATCCTCTTCCAAATGACATAATGCTTAGCTCTTCAGGGTGTAATCATTTCTGTAAAGTTTCCCATGGTTCCTTTCCTCTATGATTAGCTCTTTATCATGGAGGAAGTGGGGAACCTTTATAATTGAGTTGTATTGACGGAGGAAATTCCTTATCATGGGAAATACTGATGAAAAGAAAACCAAAAGGACCAGGTATTATGGAACTATTTTACATTATCTTTTCTTTTAATTATATATATATGCGGGTTATCCACAGAAGTTCTTGACTTGAGCCATTCACAGCTTATTATATTAATATGACATTACTTTATATACTTCCATTTTTATACTTTTCTGCTGGATGGTTAAGAACAGTTAAAGCAGGACCTATATAACAAAAAATGTAACTTTTGTATCAGATAGGGTCAGTCGAGTACCCTCAGGGTTTACCTGTAACTCTGTACCACACTTTGCAGATCCCTTGTCAGTGTCAGCCATATGGATGAGTCACGGTCATTGCTTAACCAATTTGCTCTCTGTGGAAGCCTGAGAGAAAGTTTTCTCTCCATGTGACTCTCCCTTAGGTACACTATACATCATTGATTGCATTCCTCTGTGGCCCCATAATCTCCTTGATCAGAAAATTTGGAGTACTACTGAGTTTCATGATGTTATATTACAAATTCTCCTATTTCCTGAGTCTTCACTGACCTTGAAAGGCTAGGACCAAAATGTTGGCTGACGTTGCCGCCTTTCTTTTTCTCCAATTTTTGATCTGCAAACTTAGGTTGTTAACCCTCCAGAAGAGAAGTTTGTTATTACCCTGCAACATATGCAGTTCGGTTTACCCACACTATTAGTCTAAATATCAGATATCATAGGCATAACATGGAACATATATTTCCCATCAAGGGTACTGAAATGCTAAACTCTAAGTCCGTATAGAATGTGAAGAAGAAAAAAGAAAAAAAATAGAAATAAACACATATATTTACATAGATATTTAGAAATCCATCCATATACAGCATTATAGCATGACTGTCTTGTGACTTTGTTTGTCTTATTTTTCATTAGTACCCTTTATAAAAGGGCAGTATAGTAACAGCTGGTATGTCATGACAAGAAGTACATATTTAGAAGACCAGAAAGGCAGACATTTGGAGTGTGACACTTCTATTATACTTTGCCTGTGAATCAAGCAACTGCACTGAATTTAACAAAGTGTAATAGAAGGGAATGCTTTTAAAACCCTGCCTTTCAGGTTCCAGTCCTGTCTGTAAGTAGAATCCATATGCTGAGCAGATTGTCTTCCTGGATATGACTGTGTGCTTCCTACTTCGCCAGTTGTTCTCTTAGTGTCAGGTGTGCTCTTGGCTGAGAACCTCCTTAGATGGTGACCTAATTCAAAGACAGCTTCCTTCATTGTGTTTCCATGTTCCTCACTAAAAGAGAGAAATCCACATTTCTTCTTGTGTTTCATTTTGTTCTTTTGCTTGACGCAGGGTTTCACTATGCAAATCTGGCTGGCTTTTAACTCACTTCAAAGTTCAGTTTGGTCTCGAACTTGTAGTGGTCCTCTATCATCAGCCTCCCAAATCCTGGAATTGTAGAGGTGTGCTGCCCTTCCTGGCTCTAAGGTCATATTTCAAATCAACATGGAATTTGGGTGACAAGCCTAGCTTTCTCACTCACCTTGGAGCATCTCTTGAACACTTTCCAGGCTTTGTATCTTTGCATGCGATAAGCAGATGATTGTTGTGAATGCCTTTTTTATATCTTTTATGCTATATTATAATTTTAAAATGTAAGAGTAGAGTAATTTATGCTGTACTAATATCCACTTGAGGAATTTTAAAAATTGAAGATAATTCAATCATACATAATACAGCATCTTACTATTACTACAGCTTTTCCTTAGTTACTCTTCTCTTGTCGCTGGACAAACATCTGATACCCAAAATAAGGAAAGGAAAGATTTATTCAGCTCACAGTTGCTGAAGGGTTCAGTCCATATTCTGTTGGATTCAAGACAGAGGGGTGCATGGCAGAGAGCAGCAGTTTATGGCGGTCGAACAGCAACAGTGGCAACAGGCAACAATGGCAACAGAGAATCTGTTTCTCTCTCTCTTACATTGCATTCAGGGTCTCTGCCCCAGCCTGGGGGAAGTACAAACACTCATAATCCCAGCAGTACTAAAATCCATAATCCCAGCCTTGGATCACCCCATAATCCCAGTGGATCATGTGTTAATCACAAACTGTAGAAGTACCCACCCCATTACTTCATGAGGCTTTGGGGGGACAACTAGACATAAACCATAAATTCTGACCCTTGACCCCCATATTCTCATGCACATTCCCTTGTGCAAAACACATTCAGTCCATCTCTAAGGGTTGCCAAGTTCCAATAGTTTCAGCATTGCTGAAAAGTCTGAGTCCCATGTCTCCTCCAGATTCAAGTCAAACTCTTAATTGTGACACTTGTGTAAAAGACTAGTTAAATACATCCAACATTCAAAGGCACAAGATAAATATTACCTTTCCAAAAGTTGGAAACAATAGAGAATACAAAACGCTGGCACCAACATAAATGAAAAATCCAAAAGGGCAAACATTAAATCCCATAGTTCCAAATGGAATCTGTGCTGAGATGTGAGCTCCAAAGGCCTTACATGGCTCCGCCACCACAACACTCTTAGTGGTAGCTCCCATGGCTTCTCTCTTAGGCTGACTTTGCTCCCTTCCTGCAGTTTCCCTTCAATGATCCATGTTCCTGGCTTTTCCAGACTTCTGGTGTTAGGTCCAAGATCGGGTGTGGAAGGAAGGACACCAAGAGCCGAGGCCTTGTGGAAGTTCAGGATTTATTCCAGAGGCTGTGTCGACACAGGGCCACCAGGCAACTGGGCCACAGTGACCCCGAACCTTTGTTCGCTCAGGATTATATAGTATTTTTGGTGGGCTAAGCGGCAAGCAGAGTGACAGAAGCCAATCGCGTGTGTTAGCTGGGCTTACATTGGAACGGATAGGATGGCTCCTATTGACTTTACAACAATTGGATGGTGCGGGTTTTTAGGGAGGGTTATTCTTGGAAGGGTCTTGCCGTCCCGGGAATTGTTGGTTTCGGTGGGGTTATCTTAAGAACATCTGCAAGCTGTGGGGCATGTATGGACGTCACATGGACATCACGCGCTGTAGGTTAGGGCAGTAACCATAGTATCCTTAACAATCTATTGTGACTCAGTAACAAGGTCTGTCTGACTCATGGAGTCTGTTTGAGTCAGACCTTACATTCCCCCCCTTTTGGTTTTTCCCATTTTTAATCTTAAAAATGTATCTGGGCTTCCTGGTCTGGTCAAAACTGGTATTGTTGTCTGATTATCATGAGCTTGATAGAGAACAGTTGTTCTCGGCCATATGTAATAAGTTATTAAGGAGGCATGGCCCTATAGTGAGGGCTAGTATGAGAATCAGGAGTGGCCCAGCCAAAGCTGAGAGGAGTGTAGTCAACCATGGGGAACGATTGAACCAGGACTCAAAGAACCCTTGTTGTTGCCTTTCATTTTCCCGTTGTTGTAACCTGTCCCTAAGTTTGGACATAGAATCTTTAACTACCCTTGAATGGTTTGCATAAAAACAACATTGTTCCTTTAAGGCTGCACAGAGACCCCCTTTCTTGAGAAAAAGGAGGTTTAGCCCCCCCTTTTGGTTTTCAATATCTCTAATCTTAGAGATTGGTGTTACCTATGTGTAAGTACAGAGTTTGTCAAGGTCCTTAAAAATAGGGAAGGGGTACAGATGTCGGTCAAGACAAGGCTTGGGTCACAGAGGTGAGGGAGTTGGGAGAGGCAGGCGCATACAGAACAGGAACACGGTGAGGTTAGAAGGGCAACAAAATGGAGTCAATTTTATCGGGGTATAACATTTTCCATTGGTTTTTGGATGCTGATGAAATCATTCATCTCTTGGGATAATTTTAGGCAATTGTTAGTTTCATACACATGTATAGGCCAAATAAAAACATCAACAGGATATAGTAATCATTTAGCAGACCTGTGGCATATGGATTGTCAGACCTAGGGAAAACAGTACCTCCAGTTTGTAAGTGAGCCACTGGCTGGGTAACTACCGACAAATCTGTATAAGCGTCTATTGAAAGTTTTACAAGCTTTTTTTCTTATATTGACAGTTAACATGGGTTTTCTCAGGCTGAGAGGGAAGACACATAACCACCTTAGTCTGAAACATCCTCTGACTCCATCATAAACACTTTCTCTTCCTTCTCTAGATGCTTTGGACACTTTTCCTTGAAACATCCCTTCTCTTTGGATCTAGGAAAACATAACTTTTTCCATCTATAATTCCATTCTGTATCTTTTCTACTA